>JAZGTJ010005318.1:0-27871 GCA_036877575.1 Botia almorhae | reverse complement strand
TCAAGCAGTGACTACCAGGTATAGTAGACTTGTAATCACCCACCTACCACTGTTAAAGGTGCTCCAAGTTATTTCTCGCTAGTGCGCTCTCTCTCTCTTTCTCAATAAAATGCAAACGTAAAACAAAACACATTATTATAGACAAACATCATAACACATTAGCACAGATCATTAAAGGATAATCTAAACAAATATGTTTTAATATGAGCTTTAAAAAGGGAAATTGAATCTAGCTGGTGAATGTGCAAAGGTAAAAAGTTCCATAATTTCGGAGCAGCACAACTAAAAGCCCTACCACCAAAGGCTCTCAACTTGAAATTTGAAACAGACAATAAGTCTGCAGAAGATGATCTTAAAGAGCGCAAAGGAGTATACAAATGAAGAAAATCTGAAAGATAATGAGGTGCCAAATTATGAAGAGCTTTGTATGTAAGAGGTAAAAGTTTGTAATGTACACAATAACCAACAGGAAGCCAATGCAGCTGAAAAAGAATTGGAGTTATATGATCAAAAGAACGTGAACGGGTAACTAACCTAGCTGCTGAATTCTGGATTAACTGTAATCGATGAAGTTGTTTCTCAGGAATGCCAAATAAAAGAGAATTGCAATAATCAATCCGAGATGTAACCAATGCATGAATAAGCACTTCAGTACTATGTTGGGAAAGTGAAGAACGAAATCTAGCAATGTTGTGTAAATGAAAAAATGCAGAACGTGAGACTACTAATATGAGCACCAAACAAAAGCAAACCATCCAGTATAACTCCTAAACTTTTCACCTGAGTAAAAAAGTTAACTGGACAACTATCAATAAGCAAGGAAAGCGATTGTGTTTTACACAGACCTAGAACCCACCATAAGGGCTTCTGTTTTATTAGTGTTTAACTTTAAAAAATTATTTGCCGTCCAAATATTAACGTCCTGTAAACATTTAGTGAGGTCAGGAGGGGAAGAGAAACATTAGGTCTTGTAGAAATATATACTTGTGTGTCATCAGCGTAGAAATGAAAATTAATACCATAAGAACGAAAAATATGACCAAGAGGCAGAATATAAATAATAGATAAAAGCGGACCCAACACAGATCCCTGTGGAACACCATGAATAACTGAGACAGGATCTGAGCGTGTATTCTTAATTTGCACAAACTGTTTTCTATCACTTAAGATGAAAACCAAAAAAGTGCATTATCAGCTATTCCTATGCAGGCCAGCCATTTCAATAATACTGAGTGACTAATAGTATCGAAAGCAGCACTAATATCTAAAAGAATAAGAATAGACAGAAAACCAGAGTCAGCAGCTAGGAGAAGATCATTTATAACTTTAACTGTTTTTGTACTGTGTTTGGGTCAGAAGCCTGACTGAAAATGCTCATAAATGTCATTACTTTGCAAATGTGATTCAAGTTGATTTGCTACTGTTCTTTCAAGTATTTTTATAGGCCTGTAATTATTTAAATCATCAGGATCAGCACCAGTTTTTTTAAGAATTGGAGTGATAGAAGCCATTTTTAATAATGGAGGAACAGTAGCGGTTCATAATGAAGAACACACTATTGCTGTAATAATAGTGGATGCTGAATGAATACAAGGCTTAACTAAAACAGTAGGTAAGGGATCGAGTGAACAAGTAGAATTCTTAGACTTCATAATCTGCTTAGTAATATAATCAACTGAGGGCAGCTCAAAATGAGAAAACACTTTTAGACCAACAGATATGATTGTCCATTTTGATAATCACTAGACATTAAAACAGAATTTAGTTCATAATGTATACCGTCAATCTTAGAGTTTAAAAAATTTGAATAAGACACACATTGAGTGGGAGAAAGTGAAACAGCATTGTGAGGTTTCAACAGTTTGTTTCAACAGCATGTGCTGTTAAGAGCAATATTGAAGATGAATCATTTGTGAAGTGCTTGTTTTTTTTTTTTAGGTTGTGTCAGATCAACAGACGCCAAAAAAGGATGACAGTTTTGTATCAAAAGCAATGGAGTATATGTTTGGATGGTAATTGTTCCCTCTCGGGGTCCTGGTGAAAAGCTCTGGAATCCTCAACAGCCTCACATGTATTGACACTGCTCTGAAACTGACATTGGGTTTTCGAGTGAATGCAAAAGCACTTTATCCATACAACTAATTGACTTTTCGTGGTGTATTACAGTAGATGCACTTATGAGCATTTCACATGGATTTCAGCTACTGTGTTTGGTTTAATGTCAACCCTTCTGCCTCTCCTGCCTCAATATGTCATTTAATTGAAGGACATACTGCTGAGCATTAAGTTTTTCAGGTTCATCAAAACATGCAGCCTGCCAAAGGTTTATGCTTGATAAGGATCCAAATCAAGATGCATTCTACAATGTTAAAATTATTTCCCTTTATACTATGTGGTTATGGTCTGTTTTATAGGTATATGTATTAGAATTAATGTCACAAAAATGTATATATACACCTTCAGCGTTTTGAGATCAAGGCCTTAATTAAGGGTTTATTAATCTTTACATTGGGTTATATATCTGTTTTATGCTATTGTGGGTTTTCACTAACTTTATCAACTTGTTTTAATAAAACAGGAAATCAGATTTAGAAATGAAGATTTGGAAAATGCTGTTTCTCTTTAATAAATGCACTGTATCTCTAGAAACTGTAGTCTGTTATCCTTAATTACAGTTACATGCATATTGAATTGTTAACCAGGTGCAATTTAGATGGTAATGTGGAATTGAGGATATTGTAATATCTGTTAGTGAGCAATGTTTTGCCTTGACAAAGCTACTGTAGCTCAACTCGTAGAGCATTGCATTAGTGTCGTAAAGGTTGTGATTGATACTCAGGGATAACATACTTATAAATTGTATACCTTGAATGCACGACAAGTTGCTTTAATAATTAAATATGTGGTATATGATTTTTTCAAACAAAATGTTCTGTTTTCTCAATTCTCAAAAACCTCAGATTAAGATATTTTAGAATGAACTGGCAAATTTTCTGTTGGAAAATAGAAGATTTTGGACTTGGACTTGATGGGTAAGGAGTTTCTTTGCATGACATTATAAATTAATGAGCATCATTTTTTTTAAAACAAAAAAACAGGTCTTTTTTCAAAATAAATCCCTATCAATAATTCCTGATAAATATACAAGTGTTTGCTCCTTTCTTATAATTATTTTCTGTGGCCTAGACACCAGTCACAATTTAGAGAACTAGAGAGGTGTTAAACTTATTATTTGGCTTATTATTATTTGGCATGACTTTGTATGAAGCATCTATGTGATGAGGAAGAAATAATGTCACACTATAACCAAATTACAACTCTGTTACTGTCTATTGTGTGCAAATACCTCAACATGTAAGTTAGGTAAGGAACAATTGTTAACAGAAAAATATTGGATACCTTTGGAATGTTCATCAACCAATGAAAATAAAGCTCAGTGGCATAACTGTTTATAAACTACTATGATAGTAACACTTTTGTTGCTATTATTTTGTTACAAAATGTATAAAATATTTGTTCCTGTTTTCAAGTAGAATTTTCCAGATGTAGGCCAGATGTTGACCTAGCACACATCAGCTACCACCATATCTTTTAAACATTCAAAACTGAGGGGGACAAAACACCCTGTGGCTGAACAGTGGAAACAACCTGAAGATTATATTTCTAAACGCCTTAAACTTCTAAAGCTGTGTCATTTGCACTTTATAAAGTAATAGTCTTGCCCAGAGCCATTATTTCATCAAAGTATCTGAAAACAACACCATTTATTTCATCTTAAATGAGATAAAATTGATTTCACATGGAATGAGATGAGATAAGCTAATAAGAACAAATTGACTTAATTCCTCAGAAACTCTCAGCATGTTGAATAAATGTATTGAATTATTGATTTTCTGTGGACTGGCCTTATATTTACTACAGTCAGATTTTTGGCAATGTGCCATAAATAATAGAATCCAATGTATAATTTTTTGGCTGTTTTCAAGATTGTTATTTCTACTACCTTTTATTCTACTGCTTTTGAGACTTTTTTTTAATTAACAAACCCAAATCCAAGTCTATAGCTTTGCCATTGCATTTTGTAATTTACCAGTTATGAAAAGCTTATATATAGCCTAATTTAAAGCTTATTATTAAATATGCGCACAGACATTGAGACAACCCTTAAAAATACCATCTGATACCAAAGGGAATTCATTAAATTAACTCATGTCTTGCAGGTTTAACATTGCAGTGAGGAACATTGTTTTGAGCCCCACTGGTAAGAGTTACTCATTTAAAAACACACCAAGCCATTTGATTTTAGATCTCTTCCATCATTTCTTAAGACTAACCAGTTGCCTCAGTGACATGCAGGAACATGCTGTTTTTCCTTGGCTGTTTTTCATTGACCTTCCTGGTGAACCTGGGACTTGTTTCAGGTGTATATATGAACCTTGCTCTGATCAGGCAGCAGAGGTCAGGCAGGTTAGCCAGCTGGGTCCCCTGATCACACACATGGCTGAGCGCTCGCTGAAGGTGACACTGAACTGGGTCTCTGGAGGTGAGTATGACCCTTGCTGTCAGAGGCTGCCAGCACACATGGCTCAGGTGATATGTTCTGAGATGCACGCTACCCCCAGGCCTGCTTGAGATATAATCCGTCCTGATTACTGCTGTTTTTCCACCAGAGGCACGATTTAACTAACCTTGAAACAGCCTTTTTATTTTTGTAGCTCACGCATAAATTAAGAAAGGTTTACTGTTGATTTTTCTGACCTGCTAGGACACTGTGGGGGCCAATCACTATGCAGCGCTACATTTTAATTTCTTGGTGCGAATACTTATGCACTAATAGCACATTAAAGTAACTGCAGCACAGGCTCATTTATAAAGAATGATATATATGAACAGATGAAAGCTTATTATTATCCTTTTAAACTTTATCAATATTTTCTTTAAAAAATGAATTCCATCAGTTATCTAAACGTTCATATTTTAGCTCCATTCTCAGAAACCCCTTTCCTCTTTTGTGTGAATTACAATGCAAGAGCCAAACAGCCACATATGTTACATGCTATTTACAGCTGCTCCCTTGTGGCTCCAAATAAAATGTATTACTGGCCACAAGATGGCAGCGTTTTCATTTACTACACTTTATTTTCCGAACAGAAGTGAGCTTTTTAAAGTTGTTGCAGTGCCTTTAATGGGTTTGATTCTTGTGAGAAGAATGTGTCCCTTGCATATTTCACATCTGTCTAACTTGCAAACAAAAGCTGTACTGATGAACAAATCACAATAATGATTTGATGCATAATTAAATTTAACTTCCTAGACAAAGTGATGCAGATTAATGTGGGTAACACAGTGCTAGAGGAGCAAATCAAATACAATTGTTTAATTGGAAAGATATCTGAATACTGTTGACTTTCTCTCATTTTAAAAGGAACCAGGAAAAATACCAAACAGTGGCCCATTGTTTGAGAGCGCATAACTATTTATCCCTGCTTTATATATGAAAGTTCTTTTTGCATCATAAAGTATAATGACCTTTAACTCATTATTTTGTCTTACAGCATATTTGTATAGATCATAATAAGCTACAAATAAGATATTTTGGAAAAGGCATAATGCAATTGCTATAATGGCAAAACTGCCATTATTGTCGGAGTATGCAGTAATGGGATTGTAGTGATATTTTAAACATCTTCATTTGATGTGTTCTTAATCCATTATAATGCAATGACACGGAAAAAAACACGCTTCCTGTCTCCATCGCTGGTAGTGACGCAGATCAGATATAAACATTCTGCTTTGAGAGATATATGCAGCCTAATTCAAAACAAGTCAGGATGCAGGCCCCCTTAGTCACTGTGTAATCTTATATTAAAGAGATCAGGAAGGAATTAAAGGAGACCTTGGCTGTGCAATAGGATTTCTGCATGCAGGTCCTATCAGACTTATTAATTTATAGTTTTAATTAAATTCTGGAAATGCAGCTTTGCAAAAAAGTAACCTGTTATTGGATAATATAGGTGTGTAGGTACGCAGGGCAGGGTGCATATCAATAGCGCCTCCAGTGAAAAAGGCCACAGAAGTATGGACTCATTAACGAGAGGTGTGTGAATTAACTCACAGCCGGAGAGGCGAAAAGGAGAGCCACCGTGAAATGAAATGCTTCTTTATTTTGCACACAACGGAATAAGGGCCTGAAAAATCAATGATAATATCTCCAGATTACAATCATCAAGGTTTACTTCCCTTTTTAAAATGATTCTTATCAATTCCCTTAAGAGCAACAGCCTGTGTGAAGGATCAATATGATGCTGGTGCTGTGGTTTTACTTAATGCATTCAGCCCCAGGCATTTGTGTGTATGTTAGTGAATACATGTGAGGGCTTTTCTTCCACATTATAATAGTCTCAGTTTCATTTGGCTCAGAGGAGATCAGGAGATCAGAGGGTTCTTCATGTGAAGCATTCTCAGTCTCCAGTCACAGAGGAAGCACAACAACAAATCGAAGCATTATAAATATGGTTTAATTGTAATATGTAATATTAGTTATATAAATGAAATGCTAGGTGTACATGTGCGTTTTGTATATGTAATATTACTTTTAATAACAAAGAAATTAACATCTTACATTCCTGTAAACATATTTCAATTACTAACGCTACTAAGTAAATTTGACTTAAAAACATTCTAATTGTATGATAATATTTATGTATTTTCTTTATTTTAAAACAGTTAATGCAAGTTATCTGTTGGCGTTTCTGTTTAAGAAAAACGACGCGCGTCCCTCACGGCTGCCGTAGAAAGACAGCGTTGTTGATTTTGCTGCGAGACGCGTCACTCGCGTGGTGTGAAGAGACAGATGCGTACTAAAGCATTAACTTTCCGTTGTTGTAAACTCGGAAGACACTTCAGGTACGTTTATTCCTATTATACCGACACTATCATAAATCAAGAAAAATGCATTTTTAATATATTGTAGACCAGTCGCTTTCCTATTAGTTAACTTCCATACTTTCTGTAAAGTTGTCAGTTGTCAGGTGTCAGTTGTTAAATGTCTTGCAATGGTATTGTATAACTGCGATATTTGATGTAACAGTATTCAATGATTTTGGATAGAATTTCCAAGGATTTCCATTATAATGCAGGAAATCATAAAGATTGCATTTAAAGAATCAACTGTTTTTTATAAATATATGTCCTATTTGCCTTTTAAACTATGTATGTGTTCAGGTGTTGAAGAAGGTGTGTCTTTGGTTACCTTTAAGTAACTAGTAAAGTAATTATAATTTCAGACAACTGATTCCTAATTTGCAGTGGATTATCTTGTAAGTAACTTTTGAGTCCCAGAAGACAAAGCAGTGGCATGAGAGGGGTTGTGGGGGTTTATAGAATGAACAGAACTGACAGAAAGGGGCTGCGTGGCACACAGGAGGTGAGAGAGTTAGAATCACAGTTCTCAGAACCTCTGTGGCCCTGTCAGCCCAACTCAGTGTGCACTGAATGATACAGGAAGCCCTTAAAAAATAATATAAAAAAATTGCCTGACCACTGCATGCAGGTTAAGCCATGCGCAAACATCAGCAGGCTTTATCTGTACATGCACTGGGTACTGACCGGCGCTCCTGAACCGCAGCCCGTGCAAAGAGATTGCGCTCAGGTGTATGCAGGCACCATGATATGATGGGACTGGAATGTGAATGAAGCGTCATGTAGAATCTGGGCTCTTGTCAGCCAGGATTATGCTCAGATGTTGACAACCGTCGGTACAGAGAGCATTGTTATTTTGAGAGGAGATGTGGTGCCAAACTTGGCTGAGGCTTTATGGCTTGACCTTGTTTGAGGGAGCATTAAAACCTTTTCCATTAAACTGCCCCTTCTCACCCACACCTCCAATGATGTCACTGCAGTTAACTCACATGAACCTACAGTTTAAAGGTGCACTACATTTTTTGTTTGTGCTGCATTCACATTTATGGCAGCCGTTGTAGACTTGTGGATACTGACATCTAGCCACAGGGATGCAGCATCATACAAAAGGTAACATTTTCTGATGTCATTGAGGAAGAATTCATTAATTACATTTAATTAATAGTGAAGTTGTCTAGTAATGTGGAATAAGACTGCTTTTTTAGATAACTGATGTGACAGGAGTTGTCATCTTATGTGAGCCTACATGATTTAAAAACATTTTTCAGAACTACATTTATATCTTTATGTGTGAAACTTTTTAATGAAGAAAGAAATTAACAAGTGCACCTTTGAAGAGCCACATTAAGAACAGATTTTTAAAAGCTTTTAGCACTGTACATTTTCCCTGCTGAGAGAACAAACATTGTATTGTTTTGTTTTGGTCACACGCAATGATGATTTATTTTGTAATCATCTTCAAAATCTCTCTAATGCATTAATAGTTCAAATAGTTTTCAAATGTCTGATGATATGAAGACGTGCTGGTTATGATGAAGCTCAGAAGTTCTGAGTCATTTACACCCCACACATTAAACCTCCATATTCACAGCCGTATTAATGAGTGAAAGTCCCAAATAACTTTGAGTCAGAAAAGCCGATCCCTTCTTAATGTCAAAAGCTTCAAATGTCAACGCTCACTCCTCCTGCGATTGCCCATTTATCTCTATCTCAGCAGCCTCCCGTTCCTGTCACAGGAATGACTGCAAGATACTGCTGAGTCCCGTTCATCTTTATCCTGTGGAAAATGTCGGCATGGATGAAAGAATGAGGGAAATGGTGAGTCAGAACAGAAATAAGCTAGTGCGGAAAGGAGAGAACTGGAGTTGAGAAGAGAAGGAGAATGTGAGATTACAAAAAGAATGAGAGATTATGCAGAAAGAGAAGAAAAAGAAGAGCTGTGTGCATCTATTTAAGAGTCTTGGGCCCTCGGGCCTTTAACAATAGTCCTGTGCTGATGAGTTTGTGTGTGTGTTTGAGAGAGAGGAAGTGTGTGTGTCCATTTTCTTAGCCACAAGACCTCACACTGTTGTTGTGCACACAAATTCTACATGCTGAGAGAAAGTGTATACAAAGAGCGATAACTACAGGTTGCCTGAACAAAGAGTGATAATATCTATGGATCTACAAAGGAAGGCAATCGAACGGTTTTCCAATTACATTCAGCCCAGCATTCATCTCTTTTTAAAATGTTAAAGTACAAGTTATTGTTAAATTGTTAAGAGTTAAAGTCTTTTTTGTTCAATGTTGCACTGAGCAGATAATGTACATTGTGACCTGAGAGAAACGCAGCCATGTTTTCTTTCACAGCAGCAACATTTTAAAAGAGCCATATTCTACAGTGTTGTAGCATCTTGAGTGTACTAATATTAAAGGTTTTTGTCCCCAACACAGTACTTTTAGCATTATGTGACCATTTAGCAACCATCTCTTTGGCCCCTTGAAATTAAACATGGTGTTTTTGCTAATGTACCTTTAAGATTTAAAAATGTACATGGCTTCTGTTTTTACCAACTTGCTTGTTGTGGGTTTGTCTGGTTCAGTATAACAGACACTATATTATTCTTCAATAAAATGAGTCTTCACTGAAATGTACAGCATCGGTCAGAATGACATGATCAGGGACCTTGGTATAAAATAAACTATAAGTTTTGAAAATAAACAGAATGAGTTTTGGTGTATTTTGTCCACATTTTAATAAACTGGAATAGTTTTTTTTTCATAATTCATGTTTTCATGTTTAGTAATAATAGTATCCGGTCCTCCTTATTACTTCATTGATTAATGTTAATGTGGGCGGTTATTTTAATGTACTTATGGTTATGACATCACAACCATAATGATGTCTTGACCTATGTTTCAGTTTAGTCTGGTTTAACTGGGTAATGAGCATTGCGTTGTGAAAACATATAGTATGTATATATTTTTATTTCAAAATACTGTTCATTATATTGTCAAGTATATATCTTGCAACAAAAACAATAATCAGCATGTTATAAAGGATAAATATAGGAAAATGGGAGGATTTGCAGTATGTGGGGCCCTGTGTCTCTGATTCACATATCTGACTGCTTGGGATGCGGGCAGCTGTACCCTCTTAAAAACCAGCTGCTGTCTTTATGTTCTCTGCAGGTTGTGGAGATGGTCTCAAATCTACAAACACTCAGAGCTTCCTAGTCCTCATTTTAAGCCACAATGGTTGTTAAAGATGGTTTCACGTGTAATCCCTG
The DNA here is from genome assembly GCA_036877575.1 of Botia almorhae. Taxonomy (NCBI): domain Eukaryota; kingdom Metazoa; phylum Chordata; class Actinopteri; order Cypriniformes; family Botiidae; genus Botia; species Botia almorhae. Next base: position 17,681 of record JAZGTJ010005318.1, on the reverse strand, counting down.
AAAACAGTATTTTTACTTATGTTTCCTTCATCTGGTTAATTGTTCATGATAAGTAGTGCTACCAGAAATCACCTTAGTTAGACAGCAGACACTAATCTTCAGCTTTGGAGGAAGTTTGAAGAGTTATTCTGCGGATTTATGGGCTGACTTTAGACATGAGATTATCTCTTTCCCTGTCTGATCACCTGAATGACAAGTGGCACTGACTCATGGAAACATGGACTCGTAGACTTCACCCAAAGTGTGTGCACCTGCCAGAACCCTATCTGTAGCCAATCAGTCACATGTTCATTCAGCCAAAGTCATCCTCAATAAGGGCCCAGGCTCCTTCACAGACATAAAAAGATGAAGACAGGTGTTATCTAGAGCTTTAAAATCTGTTAGATCCGGTTTATCCAGTTTTGGGGGAACAAGGATCAGAGGAGAAGAATTCGTTCTGCACAGATTTGCTCTTTCGTTTACAAGTGGATTGAATGGGTGGAGAACTGTTGCACTCTGACAGTCGCTCTGTTTCTCTGCATTCAGTTATATTAAATAGTCTTTGTCCTGCAGTGATATCATTTGGACATGTAGTGTCATAAACTACACTGAATATCTGTTGCATTGAGGCTGTGATTTGGTTAGATGTATGGCTCGTGGTTTTGCCTCTGTTATCTATGTAGTCCATAAATGCAAGTGCTTTGGATAAGATCAAGGAAAAAGTGTGAGTTGTGGGCTCATATGCCACGAAAGCATTAAAAAAATAACCAGACAATATAAATACAAAAACAGAACTAAACGCTAGCGTGTCCTCAGTCACTTGCTTTCACAAAGCCCCATTGTTCACACAGTATTTACCGGTTGGTCTGTGTCATCCATCTTGTATACATTTCCCAGCTCTCAGCATGAGATGGCCTTCAGCCAGTGCTCTGGGTCTCTTGTTATAAATCTAACAACATTGTTTGCTATGATGCTCAGCCTCCAGCAGTCTGTCATCACAAGGATGCATGCTTGGCTTGAGGACCGATTTTCCTCCCAACCACCTTGTCTCACCCTGTTTCTTTCCCGATAACGTTGAGAAGAACAGATGGATGTGAAAGTTTTCAGGCCCAAGAGCCAAAGGCTGCCATGTATCCATGTTTGTGCTTTGGAAAAATCTGTCTCACTGTCTTTCCTTTTAATGTTAAGGGTAATTAAGTAATTAAGGTAAAAGTTGAGTAAAAAGGTAATTAAGTGGGCCATCAAGGTAATGGAGGTCACGTGACTTGTTTACCACAACACCCTTGAGGGTTGTTTCAGGGTGGCCAGTAGAAAGTGGCAGCTATAGACCAAGGAATGTATATTTGCCCTTCCCCCATCTTTCATAATTGTAACAGAGGTATGTTTGACTTGACCTGCAGTCATTTTGAATGCTACACACTGCTAAACTCTCCAAGGGGCTTGTTAGCATTTTTAGCCTTCTTTTCTTCCTACTGTTTCTATGCTGCAGATGCATAGATGTGTAGCTCTGAATGACCTTAGTTAAGGTAGCTGCATCCTGTGGGACTTTCAGCATCTGTGAAGGTAGGTTGGTGCTGAGTGATTGCTTTTCCACAGGGTATGCTGGTAAGTGTGAGATTTGCCCTGAAGGTTTCCAGGGAGGGGTCACTATGATCAAGAATAGATTTTGACCAATGGTAGATAATGGCAGTTAGCATAAAAATGATGCTGGGAAAAAGAGAAAAGGACACATTATTAGGAGTCCAGAGCAAGGCCATCTTAACCCTGCCTTAAGGAGGCGTGGGTGCAGCGCGTCTGGAGAATTATAATGGCATTTATTCTCGTATAGGAAACAGGATATCTATAATACGTCTGAAGTGTCTTCTAAATGAATCCATATTGGTGTCTTATTTATTCAAGCAGCTTTATTTTTCAAAGGTCCCATTAACATAGTATTTGTTTCCCACCATTATGGCACCCTATTTATCCTCTCTAATTTATACACTTTAACATGCACTCCAAGGTGATGTTTTAAATACATGTACTGTTTGTGATGAAGTTTCTTATTAGCACACTTGGGAACAACAAATGAGGAAAAAAGCAAAGGCATTAATACAAAAGACAATTGGTCAATTACAATACAGCATTGCTCATTTAGGTTTTGACATCGGTTCCTTTATGCATTCTTTTTTTTGAGAACTATCTTTTTTTATCAGAGCACATTTTTAAATAGACCCGTCCTGCATGACATATTAGAAAAAATTAATTGCTCCTCAGAAAGCTGATTTGATTTCAGGGTTGCTGCGGGTTTCCCACGATCTAAGAAATTGCTATTTCAAACACCTGTGGCCCACAAATACACCCTGCTAATAAAAACCTTGCTTATCCCTGTTCTAAGAAAGCCTGCTGCATCACAGACCACACCAGAAAAAATGATCACACTGTGCCAGTAATACCTGCTTTAGTGAGTGCAGGATGTGTCCGCAGGATCTGTCCACAGGAGGGATTAGCCATATTGATCCCAGCTGGCAGACAGAACTATTTGAAAGTCAGAACAATCACATTGGGAACAAACTGTGTGGGCATGTGGACGAAAGGAAATGGTACATGTAAGATATTGTAACAGAAGTGCACATAGAGCTACAGTGGAAAATGCTTAACAGGTAACAGGGGACTAACATGACTACTGGCAACATTTGTTGCTTTTCCCATTCAGTTTTGCTCCTTCACTTTCTTCTTCTTTCCTTCACTGTTTTCTTTAAAGGTGGAGTGTGCTTGATCCAGCAATGGAAGACAGGAAATGGTGGAATGTTTTGAGAAAACCAGTTGCTCAATATATATTTTTTTGCAAATATATGCCAGTAATGGTCTTTGTTGGCAGAGAAATTAACCCTTTACCTTTAAAATAAAATGACTGTTGTTTTTTATTTTATATTAATATTTACATTTTTGTTTTTATGTTACGTCTGTTTTGCTGTCTTAATTCCTTTTTATACAATATAGAGTGAAGTTCAGTGTTTATGCTAATGTTTTAATACTCTTTGACACAGCATGCGGGGGCTGATACATTAAGTATCACCATTGTATCCTTGAGCAACCTCATCAGGTAACTTTAATGGCTTTGAATGTATATACATGCACATAAGAGAAGCGCTTGAAAATGTCATAAATAAACACCATTTTTATACATCATTTAAGGAAAGGCAGCCTAACACAGGTATGTTTCTGCCAGAGAATGTGCACAGCAAATAAGCTGCATTCTTACAGGTTTTTGAAGAGTGTGTGTGCGAAAAAGTTTATGTTCAGTAATGGTTAACGTGTCCAATAATTTCAGAGTTACCTAACAAATTGGAAAAAATCCAGTCATCATTTCTGATTTTGTTTTGTAGTTACGTGGGTTGAGAGTAAGCAGCTGAAAAACATTGCATGTCAACGCGAACACAGATTTCATTTAATAGACAGCTTTCTCGTAATAGGTGGTTTTTTGGTCTCCATGTAAGTGTTCTGCAGCCGTGCTGCTGTGCTTTTGTACAGCTGGATTTTGCATATTGACTTGAGGTTCTCACAATATACACGACGCAGACTTTAATTTCTGAACACAGTGATGTTTTTGTAAAGACATTAGAAATGATCTAGCCAGTGCTCAGGGGACAGAGATAAACCCACAGCTCTCAGGTTCTTAATTTGATATTCAGAGGAAGAAATCTCTGCTCTCTTCGACATCTCATGATTTTACATTGGTTTTATAAGATTGTAAAAACATAATGTTCCTCCCAAGGGATGAGAATTAATTAGCCTCACCATCTGGTAATTACGCTAAAAAACAGTAGGTAAGATTGCTGATAATCGTTGACATGCTGAATGTTTCAGCTCACTGTAATTATATGGGACTTGCATCAAAATTTTGCTCAATACTCTGTTTACACCAAATGATATTATCATTGTAAGTGCTCACTGTTACCACAACAGAGAACTTTCTACCCCCGCAGTTTAGTAATAACTTATATTTGTAACTTAAAACTTTAGAACCTAAGGTAAGCAATTTTGAGGAATGTGTTAAACCAGGTGCATGTTGTGTGATTTGTTTTTATTTTTTGTGGCAGTGCTTTGCCCAAATAAAAACTGTAGTGTTTGGAATCAGTGGCTGAGCTAGACAGGTTATGGACTACTTATTCTCCCTATCAAACTCAAAGTAATTTTAAAGGTACAATCATAATGTTAAGGGATTTCTAAATAATGAAATATTTGTTGCATATCAAATAGACGGGTTGGAATACACACTTTTACAGCTAGTCTCTCTCTCTTGCACATCTTCTAGCATGTCTCTTCTCCAATTTTTTACATTTATTCATTTTATAGACACTTGCATCTTAAACAACTTACAAATGAGAGAGCATTTAGCATTTTGTCTTTAGCTAAAATTAAATGTAGACTACAAAGCTATTTTAGTACAAGGAATAGAGCTCTATTTGTTCTATATTAGATGTCATGGGAGTAGTCACACTGCAGGACTGTGACCCAAAATGGACACTCATAGAACTATGTTAGAGGCTAACATTTATTAAACAAACATTTCATTGGGTATTGGGAGCATATCACACTTAGCTATCCAATATTTGTCTCATGGCATATTTGTGGCCAGCTTTAGTGTTCAGTCCACTTTTCCCATTTTGCAGTTTGTTTTCAATATGACTCTCAAAAAGATGGATAGCTCTTATCCCCTTAATGTTGCGTCAATAGCTGTGCTAAATATGGACCATGTGCGTCACAATACAACATGGTCCCTGGAGATGCGTCACAATACCTCCAAAACAACTCGCAGTCAGAATCCTGTCCTGTACTGTCCTCCACAGCGGTGATGCCTTTAAAAGCACACCTGCCTTCCCCTCCATGCACTTAAGAGATGCCACTCACTGGTCTTGAGTCAGCAATCGGTGCAGTTTGGCCATTTCTGTGTTTGCTGATGTCAGGGGTCTTCAATTCCCCCACTTGAGCTAAAATGCTCTTACCTGCTTTTCAGGTGAAAGTGGGATGAGAAAGTCATCATAAGTCCTTTCCACTCTTTGTCCATCTTTGTCCACTTATCAATCCATCTTTTTCTTTACCCCACCCATCAATAGCTGCGGAGAGGTTAGAGTGAAAAGCTCAGTATGTGGTGAAATGGCCAGGACCATAATCTGTGGAGCATTCATAGTTCTGGTGCTTTCAGATGCATCTCAATGGCATGAAGTGCACAGTCTTCTCTCAATGGCCGTTTTAACGTTGTGAGTATGAAAGCTGTGGGTGTCTGTTGGATTCTGCCTCAGATGTATTTTCCACCTAAAATCTCTCTAAAGCCTTTACTTTTATTGCGAGAGAGTGATTTATACCTGCTCGTTCTGAATAAAAGACCTCTGCCACCAATTAGATGTTGCTGGTTGTCTGTCAGCCTTTCAGGGTAGTCAGCCTTGTTCATATTTATTGTTCCCTTGATTGAAGAGAGAAACTCATTAATGGTGAGCATGAACGGGGTGCCAAGCCCTCAGTCATGCAGCCTCCATCTCCTGTCCGCCTCTCTAATAATGCATTTAACTTTTGTCCAAGACGCACCTATGCTTCCTAATTAGATGACAAGGGATTTAAAGCAATTATGTTTTTGAGCTGGCAGACATGTTTTAAAAATGGTATAAAGGTCCTCTGATTTACTGAGAAATAGGAACAATTTTGTCAAAATTTATTTTGTATGTGTGCTTCATATTTTAAGCATTTCAACAGTGGGTGTTTTTTCACAGTTCAACTGCATGATTGAAAAGACATCCAGAACACTGCAGAGGAAAGGTGCACAGACATGGGCCTCAGTTTCTTTCAAAGTTTTGTTATTTTTTGAGGTTGAATTGCTATTAATTTGCCAGTAATTTAAGCAAGCAGTCATTCTTAATGACAGATTCAGCTACTCAAAAGAGCTTGCGTTGTATTTAATTGATAATTTTATTAGATTTTTTTATGACTGTCACTTTTTTTGCAAGTCAGTGAGCAAATGCATTGGATCAGCATTTAAAGTACAGCATGTATAGCATAAAGTATAATTCATTGCTCAAGCAATAATACTTTGCCTTTGAGGACTTGGGTTGTGTCTTTTTTAATGTTGGTGTTTTTCAGATAGCTTGAAGTGCATTGCTGCTGTTGCTTTCCAGCACTGATAACAACAATGAACACCAAGCAAACTTTAACAAATAACAAATTCCAGCACTGTATCAACATTTATTGTAACACATGAATGAAAACTCCTACTCAGGAAAGGGAGACACTTCCTGCTGTGAGCTATTTCATGAAGCGGTGGGCACAAAATCGTCTTCGGCCAAAACGGTGGGGACATGTTTTTAGCATAAACAACACCTACAATATGTGCACAGAGATAGTCACCCCAAACCATAATAAAAGGATTAAACATTTGTCTAAGTTTCTAAGACTTACATTCTAGAATGACTGAACAGGACTGACAGATCCCCAAGAATTCACAGTTTGTGCTCAAACCTCCAGATGCAGTTTGGGCTCCTTTCCATTTCATCGAGGTTGTCTGCACTCCCACAGTTTTATCTCATAAAAATTAAACCTCCTCCTCTAACATCATACACAAATTCAAGATAAATTCCTTTTGAGGGCTGACTATTTGTTTAGAGAACTGAAGCTCAAAGAGATTAAGTTGACATTTCAATGTTCATCATGTTTACAGTTCTGCCCTATTTGTGTCTCGATGTCTTGCATTTTAAAAAACATTGGCCATTTCCTGCTAAAATGTGAATCATCTGCTCTCTCCTGGATACGGATTTAGATATAATACAACACAATATCCAACTCTTCAAGTGCTGGTGTATTTTGACAGTTTGAAGTTAAGCTGAGTTTTATAAAGAACCGTCTTGAGCATGCCAGGGAATGAAATTCAGGTCAAACTCTGTGATCCAAAGCAGATTGCTTTTATTTCATACATCACAAACGCAATTGCCTTTTGCAAACCTTACCACAGAGAGGGAAGTTTTTGCTTCCCAACTGCATTGCCAAGACCCATTTCAATAGAAGTCAAGATTCTGGACTCTGTAGAATTGCAAACCATTAGAAGTGACAGAATCAATGGCTGCCTGCCCTAAGGATGAGAATTAGAGTATTAATGCTTGTGTGATTTATTTATTTTTTTCCCTCTTAATGGTTTACTGACAGGCCGGCCACTTCATTATCCTAAAGTAGTTAAGAAATACTCAGCTAGATGTTATGTTGAAACAAAGCATAAAATTGCAAACAACGCATGCAGAGCATGTACAGCTGCTTAAGTTAATGACCATAAACATGAGCATCCCTCATATGATGGTTGTTATAATTGTCGTTGCTGCAGTAACAGAGTCTTGCCAAGTTGCAACTTTCTATTTAAAAAATAAAAATAGAAATGTTCTTTAGATGTTAGAAAGAAATTGATTATTGAATAGATCTAATGCAATCAGTGTTATGGTTTTCATCACTTATATTTACTATAACATTTATTGGGGGGTAATTATCCATTGCGCCTGTGGCAAGTTGTTTTTACAGAGAATCATAAGCTGTTCAAAATTGTCATTCACTAACTGCTAATTGGTTTTGCTGTAAGCTCAAATGAATGTCATATTTAAAAAATGTAATGTAAAAAGTCCCTCTTGCGAAAAAAGTGATAAAAATTGTGAAGTCTTGTAAATTCTTTTGTTTTTCCTAAATGTAGTTTTTGTTCAGTGCTTTTGTTAATTGTTAGCATATGCTTCCCGCCATGAGGCTAATAGACTGAGCATTTCATTTAAAAGGTTAATTAAAATCTTTTCTAATTAGAACTTTAGTTATCTTTTCTTGCAGAACCACTTTATTTAAGGTAGTGAAAAATCTTCCATTTCTTTATATGCACTTCTAAGTAAATTAAAGCAGAAAAACTTCAGTGATCTAAATAACTGTTTTGGTGGCCATGCAAAGTCAATCCTTACCTTTCCTCCTGTATGGTGGTATTGCCACCAATCCCAAAGGGGATTTGAGCTCAGATTCCCTTCTCTGGTTATCCTGCCTGGAAGAGTACAGTCACCCTTTAAGCCAGACCTGGAAGCCATCAGGGGGATTGTTCCATCAGACTGTGCCGTTTCAAATCTGTCTTTTGCGAGAGATTTGGAGAGAGACTCAGCAGTGCTTTAGCACGCTGTTAACCGGCAATTCTCCAGCTCTAAATGTCCCACAGCAACCATAGAGGGCCTTAATTTTTACCTCCTTTTCCATCATTCTCTCGTTCTACCTTTACATTCTTCTTTCTCTCTCTCCCACTCTTTACATTCCTTACCTACATGAGCCATTGTCATATTTATGTAGACAAGCACCAGTGAGCTGCAAAAGTGAAATGGAAGCCTATTTGCTGACACGCGAGGTTGGTCCATTATCTGCCAAGACTCCTCGCACACCTCTGTGTTCTGTCTGGCTCTGGCAGGTGGAGATTGAGAGAGACGGAGAAAAAGAGACAGAGAAAGACTTCTGCTTTCTTTTACCTGATAAGCCAATGGCATCTCCACAGGCCGGGTCACAGCGTGTGAGGCACGACGAGATACTTCGGATTGGAGCTGCTTATTTAGCTCTTATCTGTCCATGTAGAACATGTGTGAGTACAAAGGTAGGAAACAGTCTGAACAGGAATTGAAAACTAATTCAGGAGGCACAAATGATGTATGGCAAACAACAGCATCTTCTCTGAACTCACAAAGCCATGATAATTCTCTGGAATGGTAGGAGTGCCCTTGTTGGTGGCCAGCGTAATGACTCATGTTTATCGTTTTGATGTGCTTGCTCCTCTCCTCCTCCATACATTCCAGCGTATTTTGTAGGTGGAACTATTGCAAGAAACCATCTTAGATCCCATCTGGAACTCTTTCCATCTAAACGTTTGCTTTTAAATATGTTGGCGTTGAACTTTCTGTGAACGTCCTGCCCTTGTGCTAAATCTGCTGAGAGGCATCAATGAACCATTAAGAAATAAAAAGTGAACATAGAGAAAAATAACAATGACAAGTGTGGAGGCTTTATTGGTTTCTCTTTATAGCTCTGTAAGTCGTGAGAATAAGAGGTAGATGTTGCCATGGAGAATTAAGATCTAAATTCTAAGTGCTTTCATGCTGAATATTTGCAGTGACTTTACTTTATCAAAGGAGATGTGGACTAATCAAGCCAAACTTTTACATTTTACTGAACTACTCTAAAATTACTAATTTGTTTACAAAGAATATTAGGTGTACGGCTTGAAAATATATTTTTTATTATACAGAATTATATTTATATTCACTTATGCAATTATATTACTAATATTTAGTGACAAACCCTATCAAAATATATATGATCTGTAATTATAATACAAATAAATAAAAAAATAAGACATTACAAATGCATTTGGGAAAACATCATGGGGTATTATCATATATTGCTGTTCATTTCTCATCATGTACCTGTTAAGCTTTGAGCCTTCGGGACTGCAGGCATTTATATTTGATACGAATTATGCTTAATCCAAGGGCACAAACACCTCCATTTACTGTTAAATAATGTATAAGTAAAAGATTGCTTTATGTATTATACTTAACTGGTTGAATTTAATATAACTTGGGGAGTAGTTGTATGGCATTAAAGTGAAGAGTAATCAGATTTATAACACTAGAAAAGAGTAAGTAACAACTTAATGTCCTTATCTTAATATAATGCACAAGGTAGATTATAATATAAGGGACAATTATAAGTCATTTTTGTTATAATGTGCACCCTAAAAGGAAATACTAGAATAAATGCAATTAAAGTGTCAAAGGCAATTCATTTAAAGCTTTTGTATTGCCACCTATCCTCAACTGAATGCTGGGAGGCAAGGCAGAGCTTTCATTCCTTAGTTCACTTTTGTAGAGGCTGACATCCACTTATTTGTTTGTGTGTGCATGCATACACAAAGAAGTGCCTAGAAATGCCTATTTTATTTTAGTTGTTTGCTTGTTTTTGCTCAGTATGCAGTCTGCAACTCAGAGCCTTGGGGTAAACGTAGGTTAAGGCTTCCCGTGGCATTTCAACTTTGCATAATTTGTTTGCAGAGATCCTCCAGCGACGACTGTTCTACTTTAACGCACTACACAAACGCAAGAGGTATCGCGAAATTGCGTGAACGTAATGACGGCTTAATGCATAATTTATTTTTGTGTTGCCATGCATAGTGGCAACAGAAGTGTGAGTGTGAATCTTGAAAAGGTCATTGTAGTTGTCCTTTAAGTGGATTTATTACTGTAGGAAAAAAGTCCTTATTTTTTCACATTTAATTATGATACAGTTGGTGTGTACTGTCTGTGAGGCCGTAGCTTCTAGCTGAAATGCCTGATCAGCGCTGGTTTATAAAGCATCATTTTGCACTCCGGCTGCTGGAGAAGTGGGCTTTCATCACACAAGGTCAGTGACCACACTTTCAGAGCACAATCCCTTGTATAAAGCTCAAAGAATATACACCTTCCTTGGTTTCATTGTAGGGTATACACTGAGTTTACAGAGGTTTCTTGTAAAGCTATTTCCAAGTGTTTGTCTCTATAGCAACAGATGGAAACAGAGTAGAATGTCTGAGAGTGTTTAAAATGTCCCTGTGGTTACAGAACCTGGATATTCACGCGGCAAACCAAGGCAGATTAGCACAGAAGAGCTCTTCTCATCAAATAAGTTTTCTCCTCTCTCCTCAGATATTTCCCCACCACTCATCATTAGTTTCATTCCAGTGGTGATTTCTCCTCTTTGGAAGTTAAGGCATTTAGGGATTTGTCTGTAACTGAAGCCGTTCTTCATAAACACAGGAACAAATTAAGACAAATGAGTATATATTGAGACATTAACTAAATTCAGACATAAGCCAAGACATTTCTTTATGTAGCCTGCCGTGAACAAAACAATTTTGTGTGTGAAAAATGGAGATTTAATAGCACTGTCCACATACACACAATTCGATGAATAATGTGAATTGCTAATGCTTTTTAAGGTTAGCGCTCATTGATTAGCTTACAGTGGTAAAGTGATTTATATAAGAGGTCTTTGTTGGGACTCAGAGATGCAAATAGGGTTTTAAGAAAGGGCCGAATAAGTTAACCCTTTAATCGTCATTAATCCTTTAAAGCCGCAGGATCTCTGCAGACTCTTCCATCAGTAATTGCATCAAAACTGTGTGTTTCCTAGAAGGAGAGTGAGTCATATAGACTCTCAATCCTGTTTACCTGCACGCATCTGCTAATTAGTTTTCTCTCTCAGTTGGCACTTCTGCTCTGGGTTGTGCTTTAGTGGTTATAATCACTTTGTCTTTAAAATACAGACTGATAAATGAGGGATGTAAATCACACATTTGTATGCTTGTGCATCTAGATGTGTGTTTGTGTGTGTGTGAGAGAAAGAAGTTTGAGGAGGAGGTAAGCCTCTTAAACTCTAGCTGTTCTTTGGCTCTCTGGGCCTTGAGAGGTTGGGAAAACTGACCAAGTTTATGATGAGCTCAACAGACCACTGACTTCTCAGTTTTCCTTTTAAGCTGCTTACACAAACTTCTCATCTGTTTCTTGCCATCCGATAAATAGACTTTGCATGGAATGTTCCAGGTTTGCATTCGTACGGCAGCAGGATACGGTCCCAGAGAACTAAATATGTTTGTATTCACACATAGTTTGGTTGTAAACAGTGACAACTGGATTGACTCCCCAAATGCATGAACAGGATGATTTAAAACTCGCACCTGTTAGTAAACACTGCTGTTAATCTCACACTGACTTAGTTAACATTATCTTGCTCATAAAATGACTTTCCTGCAAGGTTAAAATGTCCCATTTGAGCAGAATAACTGTAATCTAACATCGGTGCTTTATGCTTGAAACAGTGGAACGTTTTTGTTCCCACTTATGAGTGATTTATGATGTAATTCGGATGATGGCAGCTGAAGTGAGTCTGCTGTTTAGCTCACACTGTGAGCTCATCATCTTTTCAGCAGCTGTGAATGAACTACCCAGGAAACAGCTCTGCATGTTTGGAACCATGGGGACAAAGTCACTTAGCTCGCCATTCCCACTAGATTACGGTGTGTGCCATTATTCACAAGGTGGAGCATTTGCTTGGGAGTTATTTTGTCCATATACTTACCATAACATTAACATGTATAATATGGACATTATTTGGAATGGAAAAGCTATAAATGGATTTTTCTTTTATTGTTAAGCAGCTACTTTCTGAAATGTCATGCCAAACTTATTGCTTCATAGTGGAAAGTCTCAAAATCCCTTCTGGTATATGTGTGGCATTTAGAATTTAGAACAACTCCTGCTTTTAACAACAGTAAAAGTAGGTCCCACAAGTTCTTCTCACTATCACTGAAGTTCTGAAGCTCCGTCTTTGGTGATCCAATCACAATCACCCGAGACAAGTTGCTATTTACACCTGGTAGTAACGTGTTTTAAATCAAAATTTCCCTTGACCACTTGTGGTCAGATTTAAAGAGAAGGCTCTTAAAGTGATTTTTTTGACTACATCACTCTGCACAATGATAAAGTGCCAAAAATCTACTAGTTAAAGCATGATAATATGAATCAGCACACAGGTTTCCCAAGTACCCTTGAGTTTTAATACAAGCACAAAGCTGTATTGAACTTTGGATGAGCTTCATATGATGTCATTGTATGTTAAAATCAGACATACTAAACAAGTTCGGTAAAGTGCATGTGCAATATTTATGCGCTTCTGTTTTAAAGCATTGATGCATTTAAAACCCTTATTTTAGTGCAGTGGTCGATTGACAGAAGAGTGAGAGATCCTTCATATTTAATTGACATGCATCACAACAGATTAGTGTTTACACTACAAATTCGATGAGATTGCATGTGTTTTTGACTGTTTTCAAATCTGCTTTAAGTAATCAACTCACAAAATGTATTGGGAACAGTTGTGCAAGTAATTGCATCACCCAAAATGGATCTTAATACCAGGTGTAAGTGGAATCTAGATCGATTTCTCTGTCTGTCTTCTTTTTCATGGTCACATTAGAGGATTAAAGAGGAGCTTGTACAGCGTGATTCTTTCTGTCCTCGTCCGTTATCTGATGTCCTCCAAACAGACCATTTCATCACAGGCTGAGTGTCTGAGGCTAGATAGACAGGAATGGGACCCCAGCTCTTCTCTTTTGATGTCATGGGCCGTAATAGAGCCATAAACCTTGGTGTTCTGATTGATTGAGTTGCATCAAACATGAAGAGGATGCTAATCTCATTACCTAGCATCCATGTCCCCCAACACTCCTTTTTATGTGCTTGTTTAAGTTTAACGAGACATCATTTTGCAATTACAGGAGTTTGTCTATTTGACCTTAAAGGAATGGTCTTGGGTTCAATACAAGTTAAGCACTATCATTTGGGACATAATTACCATGGAAAATAATTATGTCTTGTCCCTCACTGTAAAATAAGCATAAATTATTGTTACAGAAAGGCAATGGAAGTACATGAATCAGGAAGTAAACATGAACATACACACTGTTTTACAAGTGTAGTGTGATAAACGTACTGACTTTGTTTGTAGCCTTTTAACTTATTTTATTTAACTTATTTTCACAACAACAATGCAAGTAAAGCTGGTAAATAAAGATAGGACAAGAAAGAAACATGACATAACCACAGTCAATTCCAAGGATTACAGAATGTCTTATACAAAAAAATATGTAGCAATTAAAATGCAGATCAATATGTTTCTATTCAATTCTAACTCTGTACAAAAATCAGCAACATGTTTTGGTGAGCTGTCAGCGAGTTACAAGAATGTCCATGGCAACAAAAACTTGTGCAGCATCAGGAAAAGTGCTGTTACATATTTATTCTTTTCTTATAAAACAGGTTAACAACATGAAACTCTTGACATTATTGATTGTTTAGTAAAATAATTTAATCAAAGGCACAAAGGGAAAATTATGGCGTGTCTAGGATTCGTACAACTTTAACAGTGGGGAATGTTGAGAACCACTGCTGTTCGCTCTTACATGAAAACTTCACACGAGAATTACGTTAGTATCACATCACCAGAAGTTCACCCACTTTTAAAGTAGTATTTCCACCTCAAAAAGGATGTTTTTGACAAATAATATCAGGTTTTAACTGAGTAAATCAAGTATAATTCTCGTACGTTTGAACAAAAAGTAACACTTCTTCTTTAAACCCTCTGGAACTGCCCTGGTTTACTTCAGATGTAAATGTGATGCTGTTTATATAAAAATGATTTTTTATGGTAATCACCCTTATGCCACAGATACTGTCAGCAGGGGTAACTTGCATTGAACCTGCAAAAACTCCTTTAAGGTTACAGTAGAAAATGTTGGCTGTGGGTTTTGCTAAAATAAATGCGAGGCTCTTGCAGTGCCTGACTGTGATCATGCATTTTTATGTCTAAATGTTATCATGTCTTGCAGATACATTTTAACCTGATCTCTTATAGCATGACAAAATAAGTTCACAGCATATTTGTAGTACACATTTTATTTGAAAGTCAACACAAATCAATGAACTGGCCTGCTTGTGATAACCACAGATAAACGGCTTCTGTTCTGATCAATAAGTAACGATTTATTGAATTTGTTGCTCTCACGATAACTGGATTTCTCAAGTTGTTCTAAACTTTTCCACCCAGCTTTGTGTTACGCAGAAACACAGAAATGCAAAATATGCATTACGTGTACATATTTAAATATTCCTCCGCTGAAATATTCTCATCTATCTCTCTAAACCAGTTCACTGCTGACCTTTTACTTTATGTTGTGGCAATCACAAGTTGCCAGTTTTCAAGAATTGCATTTGCGCAGGAAATGAAAAGATGATAATCTTCTGCAGTGATCAAATGAACTTAACATAACAGCCAAGGATGTTTTGGGATGCCAGTACTGTGGGTAGGGGGTTGTCTGTTCTATACTGAAGTGTAAAATACGTTTACCTTTCACTTTGAGGAAATGTGAGACAACACCTCTGCACATACTGAACCCTCCAGAGACCTGATGAACCAGCCGTGTTTGAAGGCACTAAACATTTTCAGAAATACAATATTTTCCAAACATGCAGCATTTAAGCTGGGTGTTGGGTTTATGGATGGTTTACTGTGCTACTGTGTTACTTCTAAACATTTGCATGGCACACAGATATGCTTCAAAAGATGTGGACACCACATTCTAAATAGTCGGCTTTAGTTATTTCAGCTCAACCCATTACTAGCAGCTGTATTTAGAATCAATCATGCTGTTAATCTTTTCATCTTTTTGTGTTCTGGATGCTATTTCCCTGTATAGAAAGCAAGCTGTACTAACTGTACTAGCAAGCCTCCCTTTGTTGACCAATACAAAATATTATGCTGATTAATGAGAATTTATGTTGTTGAACAACATGGCTATGCTGTGATACCTGCTAGCCTTGTACATACTAGTCTAAACAAGTTTTGACCGGCATGGAAATGTAAGACTTTATTTTTAATGTTTATATGTGTAATGTTTGAGTGTCCACATACTATTTTGGTCTTGTAACATAATTTGCTCAACAACAAAAAAATTTTGTCTGTCTTCCCAATATTTCTGCTTCTTAACCTCAGTAGAAGAAGCAGAGCAGAAATATATGAAGAAAGTCACACCTAAAGATCAGAGCGAATGCTTTTCCTGAAACGAGCCTGCTTGGGTAAAGTCAATTGAAAGACAGTGATGAAACCCAAGGAACAGACAGTCCAATAAATCAAAAGATTGTCAGAGCAGCACAGGGCTTGGAGGAGACTCCAGACAGCACTGTCCTAACGAGGCAAGGAGAGGGAATGAGGGAGAATGTGTATTGGGAAATCTATACTGAGCCACACACATGCATATGCTCTCTCTCTCACACACACACACACACTGAGCTCATCATGTCCAACCTGAAGGCTCTGAAACCAAAAAAGGTGAAAGGAGCAGCAAGAAAACAAATCAAGGAAACAGGCCTTGGCACTGGCTTTCTTGCAGAAAAGTGAGTGAGATGTTTGACAGAGAAGAATCCAATAAGGGTGGCTGAGCATTTCAATTACTCAGTAGGGAAGCGAGAAGACATGGGGAGGTATCAGATGGTGGCTTGACATGCTGTTGGTGGACAGGACTCAGCAGCTGCCCACTCCTCCAGCCCTCGGGGCAGCTATCACTGTAAACACACTGCCATAACAATGAATACCACCAATCCAGGTATATGAGAGGTGCGGCTTACCAAAAGTTATTTGCAGCCTGTTCTCCCCCTGCTTCCTGCACACCCACTCACGCTAGCTCATGATGAATAAGTGCGTTTTGAGATACAATTTTAGTATTACAATTTTAGGGTGTTTTTCTTGAACAATATTACTTCTTGGCATCCACATGTAACATATGAGTGCTTTTCAAACAGTGAAGCAGCGCATACACTAACACATTAAGCCAATGTCACACAAGGGGGTTGTGAGAAAGACTGTTCGACATTAATACTTAATGTACCTCACAGCACCTAATGTAAAAAACACACAATCAATTTGATGCTGTGTTTGCTTTTAAATAATAAGCTGAGCATTTTATGGAGGAACGCTTGTGCACACAGGTGTAAGCCAAATGCTTTGTTAAAGGTCACAGGCAGGAATTGGCTCCACACCTTGACAAAAAGATGATGAGCAATGCTGAGAAGTTTTTGTTTGCACCCCATTTTTCATTTTCCACTAACCAGATTGAGCGCTCAAAAACGCAATTTCACTGAGGCCAGACAAAGGGTATAAACCAGATTGTTAAATGCTAACACCACATTAATGTGATTTTTCATTATTTTCCTTTTTTGACGCAGTAGGTCAACAGACCATTTGTGATGTAGGGACATTAACTGTAGATCTCCACAGGCCAGGTTTCTTTTGTCTAAGGCACTGGTGCTTTATAAAATGGCTAAACAAACACAAAACCAGACAATAACCTGTTGTAATTATTTGCAGGAAACATTCTGGGTTACTCAGTTAAAGGGGAAACTTCTTTGTCTTTTTCCCTCTGATTAAATGTTTATTTCAAGTATAGGTATGACAATGTCTTGCAGTGAATTTTCTCTTACACCTGCCTTTAAATTACCACCGTATAGAAAGAAAAAAATAACAAACTAAGAAGCAGATTGTTATGTGGTTATAGTTCACTGGCGTCTTTTACCATCTTCTGTAGGCAATCTTTCAATATGGACATCAAATTACAGGTGCTGCCTGACCGAGACAGTGTTGCCACTCACTGTTGATCACAGTTCAAGGTGATGGGTCGGTAATGTGAAAGTGTCTTTTGAGCAATGTTAGGGGTGATGTTTTATCTTTATATAAAAGTGCTCCCTAAGTGCTTTTGAGAGGTTTGCTGTGCCTCCTCTTCTCAATAATTACTGTTTCAACGATGCATTCCCCAACACAAAATAATTGTGACTGATGCTGTTGCTAAATGAAATCATACTTTCATAATCACAAATGTGATGTACAAAAAAGTGACTTTTTAAGAGAAGGTTATGAAGGGCCCGTATTTTTTTTTTACTGACAGAATGTCTTTTACTTTAGTTTTATATACATATATACATATATACACTCGCACACATATGTTGGCATATGTGGTTTATGAGTACTCTCTATAGGCATAATGGTTTATATACTGTACAAACTCTATATTCTATTCCCTTCTTCTAAACCTA
>JAZGTJ010005317.1:0-27875 GCA_036877575.1 Botia almorhae | reverse complement strand
GGCTTCCGTTGCACAGATGGATTGTTTCCTCTGTCTATATACGAGTGGATTTACCTGCCGCTGCTTCAGCCTCTTGTAAACACGCTCTCTCTTCATCTTCCACCTGACAGCCTCGCCACGCTACAGCACTGCTGTCATTACTCACGGAAAGATTAGCTCTTACTCCAGCCGGGACGGGGAATTGTCATCCCGTTCAGAAAGACAAACAGCATCCTGCATCCTTCACGTCATCTGTTGACACTGACACAAACTGTATCCGTCCAAGGTTGCACACTTTCAAAACGTGAAAGAAAGAATTAATTGCGGTGCTTTCACAATTTGAAGAAATCGTGGCCGAAGTTTGATTGTGTTTTATTTTGCCGTCGTAGTCAAAGTAAGAACGGCTCGTTTGTAAATGTTTTAAATAATTAGTTTGCACAATTTATAAAAGTGCCACCGTAGAGGTTGCTGACGAATCGTGTATATTTTCTTAAAACAGCACGATTTCTCCTGTCTGCTAATTAGTCATCAGGAAAAAGAGATTAAAGGGTTTTGGCATATAATAAAACAGGCTGATGTCATCCAGTTGAGGGGATTGTGGAAAAGGGGCGGGGCTTGCTAAAAAGGTGTCCTTTTTTACCTGCCATATTAAATATGAAGTGTGTAATTTCTGCAACCAGGATTGCAAAAGCAATGACTCGTTTTAAGTTTGAAACACCGTCCCCGTCGTCATCGTTTGGACTACACCAAACTTGGCATTGGTTTTATTTTTACATTAGAGTTTGAATGCGTTTTATATCACCAACATAGTCAAATCAAGAGTGAATCATTTGTACATGTAAATGTTTTGAATAATTCGTTTGTACAATCTATAATAGCACCACATCAGAAGTTGCGGCTGAGATGCATATTTCCTTAAAACAACACGCTTCCTCCTCTCTGTAAACTGCTCGCCTGGGGCGTGGATAACGTATAAAATTGATCCGGTCTCATTTGGTTTGTCTGTTCCAGGACTGTGCCACCAATGACAACCCGGACGGCAGGGCTTCACAACCAGGTGAGATTTTAACGCCGCTATTTGCCGCGTTTAATCCTGTTCATCCACGAGGGAACAATTCGTCATGTATCATTTTTCCTTAAACGCACCACCGATGTTACCCATTACGATTTCTTTAACTTAAAGCATAATTAAAACATAGAAAATGCTGGAATAAACACATTACACATTTCATGAGGCGCTAGATAAAGCCTGGGTCATGAATTGAATGCATTTGCTGTCCTCTTGATTATTATGTCAATTCAGTAATCCTGTAATGTTTGGTACTAATTTATATTAGTTTGCCTAAAATGAAAGGGTTTCATCGCTTACAAAAGAAGCTTTCTCGCTGACATGGATTCGGGCAACGCCTCTTAATTCCTCATTTCCTGTGTCAGTTGCAAAGCTCTGTCTTTCTCCATCAGAGAAGGGCTGGGCTGCACTGGACTACTGCGACCTGTCGAACCGATTCCCCAGAGACCAGTGGGACGCTGCACTTCAGTTCTTCCTCCAGAAACAGGAGGAGTGAGAGAGGAAAGCGCACACTTCAGTGTGCACACTATATTGTGATGTACTCACAAGAGCACATTGGCCACATAAACCCTGTGAGACGCCCTACAATGCAAAGCATACTGGAATGGGTTTATTGCGCAAACGTAACATTGTCACACCACGTCTTTATTAGTTAATCACAGTAATCAGACCAACCAGTAACCTTTAATTGGACCTAGACTAATTGATAGTCTGATTTGTAGGTGGTTACCTAGCGACTGTATATTAACATAGAAATGACATCGCAACTACTGCTCGACATTTAAAAAAAATACTGCACGCTGAATAACTGACCATGCACACAAATATTTATGAGCAATAGACCACACGTTTACAAATAGTTTAAGCTAACATAATTGTGCGTCAAATACAGTTTTATGGAATTTTTCGCGTGCTTCGTGGTTATGCGTTCCACAGAAGAACGATCGTCTTCATCTTTGTGAACTTCTAAAGCGTTTTGTGGGTGTGTTGATTCTTGCGTTTTGAGAGTCGCTGTTGTATTGTTTTGTAAATAAAAAGCCTTCGGGAGTGACGTGGTGTAAACATAAGCTCTCATTTAATTTAAGGAAAATGGCGAGTTACCTCATCTGTCAGTTGTTCAGAATCCTTAAGATTCAGAACGGAAGATTAGTTCCTATAGCTGACATGTTATTTCTGTTAATCATTGTTGATGTTTTTGTTCTTTTGCTTGTTGATTTTTTTCATACTGTAATTTATACACCCTAAAAATATATTCAACACCTTGTTTTTTCTTAATAGACTTGTTTTTCTCTGAACATTGAAGCACTGAGTGGTTAATTAAAAAATAAACTGTGTATGTATCTTGACAACTTCAATAAAATATTTAACAATGCACATTCTGTCCTGATTTCTGTATTATTTGTGTTCGTTGAGTTACTTCCATGTGGATTGATGTGGTTTTTACAATGGACACCCTCTCAGTTGCTTTGCTTAAAACATATACTGCTTTGTTGCCAGATAACGAATATAAAATCTGCAAGACATGTTGATATCTGCATGTTTTTGCCCTGTTTTCAGGCATAACCGTGATCAAATATCAGATATCTTGAGAATTTTAATTGTGCATGTAATTGGGGACACACAAATAACAAACATTAAAATCAAATATAATCGATTAATAAAACAGATGATGTTTTAGTTGAGAGTTTTAAATGGGCATCTTGCTAATATATTCACGGAGAAACAGTGGACTGGAAAGCCGAAATGTGGGTTAAACTGCGTTGTAAAAGGGTTGTGGCCTTTTAAGCAGAATGTGGTCTTCACTGGCCCTCCGGGCACCACAATCAACCCGCTGTTCTTCCGCCCTCACCTCCTCTTTCGCTCGCTGGATATGTGCTCGCTTTCTGTCTTTACCTGTGTGACTCACAGCTACACACACTGCCTGTGAGTCACTCGGTATACCGATGTGTCAACACAAGCTGGAGCCTCTCGGGTCAGACCCACCTCTAGTTTCAAACGGCCATCACTTCTGCTCCACCTTTGAATGTGGATGTGTTAAGATCGCTAGACGCTGCCGTCTTAAATAGATCCGTTGCATTTTATGGGATTTTGAGAATAAAGCGGGTGTATAACTTCAATAGACTGTGCCGTGATTTCGGCTGATTTTATAGACCCAGCCTTATTTGCTATTCCACGAGCGTATGATGTCTCGACATTCTCGTGATTTTGGCAGTCTTGGGTAAACTGGCATGAGAGGACAACTTTGTGGCCCTTCCGGTCGTGTCATTTGATGAATTATGAATGTTCGCGTTTTGGGACACAGAATTTGTTTGCTGAATTTGTTTTGAATTTGCCGAAATGTTTCTCTCATTTTCTCCGTTTAATAAAGTTAGATTTGACTGACGTTTCAAAGGAAATTCCGATGGCTTGGACGATATTTAACGTCTTTCTGGTGTTAAAATATAGGCGAACATTTAAAGATACAGATGTGCCGTTTGCATTGATTTGAAAACAACAATACATCTCTCGAAATACCACATGAAAGTGTCTAAAATGTATTTTTAAAAACGTCATTTTCGAAAAAGTTTATAAAAATTAGTGTTTTTACAAAATGGTTAACGTGCCTGTTTATCGTTTAAAGGTTACGCAAATGACAAATTTTAGATTGTTTACGAGTTAATGGATAAAGATTGGATTAAAGACATTTTGTATTAAGGTTGTTTGTTTTAGTTTACAATGAAGCTGAGTGGGAACAGATTTATGTTCGTTTGAATATTCATAGATCCGTTTTCAGTAAATAATAACTGCAGATTCAAACATTCAGCAGCGCTACCTTGTACACCTGTGTGCTTTGTCAGTTTCCCTGTATCCATATTACAAGCTATAGCCCGTTTGCAGTATTTTAATAAACGCTCGATAAATGTACATATTTTAAGGTTATTAATCATTTTTTCAATGCAATTTAACAAAATATCGAACTGAATACCTGAATGTTTTAATTTTTTCCGTATGCCGTCAAAAATACTGTGGAATAGTTATATTAAAATTAATTACCTCGTTTGGGGTGAACAGATCTTTAAGAAGCAAATAGAGCTGCACATGTAGAATGCCCCGTATGTTTATTGAATATTCGTTCGCGTGAGTTTGAGGGTTGTGCACTTTGACTCCGAATTAAGCTGACAGACAAAGAGAGAGAGAGCTGTAATTTGTAAAGAATTTAAAGATCTGTTTTATGCAAACATGAACTTGGCTTAAGTGTGCGTTTATTTAATTAGACCTAAATTATTAAATTAGGGACGGAATTTGAACCAAGATGTAGCTCTTGACCTCTGCCCATGACATCTGAATCGTTATTTCTCCCTAAAGCAACTATACATAAGCGTTGTAGTTCAGAGAGAAAGTAAACAATTTGTTTTATCATTCTGGTCAGAATGAATTGTTTTTACTGCGTAAGGACGGTTTTTTCAAATATTTCAGGATTTGCCCCGTTTATGTAACTTGTATGTAAATGTAACTTTTGTCTGCATTAAACGCAATCATATTTGCATATCCAAGAGAACATATCAGTTCTTGTAAAGCAGCAAAATAATGTTTTAGTTTTTGGTTCTGGGAAATAAAATACCCCATTAAAGGCACTTTGGCATAATCCTAACCTGTGCAAAATTACTCCTCAGCGCAACCTTTGCAACTACTGTATGACGTTATATTTTAAATGGTAAACATTATTACTATTTAGATATACTGGGAAATTTCAGATTTTAGTTTAAACGTTCACATTTTAGTTTAATATGTACATTTTTACATTTTAGTTTCCGGCTATATATAAACAATATAAAAACAAATAAAAACATATAAAAACAATAGACAAGAAAGCTAAGAATAAAATTACAACAATAAAAGGTTTGAACGGCGCCTAGAAAGTAAAAAGGAATTTTAATACAGTGTTTTGCAAGCATAGCGATTATCCTTCCAAGAGATTCGTTATCTGCAACAAACTTTAGGGATTATCTTGCCCAAATGACCCACGGTGATTTTGGTCTGATTTTCTGGTGTCCAGCGGCTGTCTTTTGACTCGGATTAAATGAAAACCTGCAAGGGTGGACATGCAAGGGTGCGTTTGCCGAATGCGAGTCCCGTTAACAGAGAGGTGGCTTGGAGTTGTGCTTCCATTCAGTGGATCATTTGCAGGTGATGCCGAGCGCCGATAAGAGGCCGCCGATCCTTGTCCTCAGTCTAGACTCACAGCTTTACGAGCAACCCGAGATTGATCACTACACGAGCTTGCTAGGGGGTCCATTGACTCGCTCAGTATCCGGTCGGCAAGACAGATAAATAGATATGAATTCATTGATACAGGAGTGGAATTTGTAGCCTATGAAAAGGGCTGAATGTGACAGATCAGAGATCTGTGAATCGCGTTATAACCTCGTGGCTCAAAGCCAAGACTGTATCCATAGATGAGAAGGTTATTCAGAGATAAGTCGCCGTGAAAATGTTGTTTAAACAAACTAAATGTATCAAATAAATGTATCAAATAAACGTCTTCGCCGTAGTGGCCGATACAGGCCTACAGAAGAGATTGTTCCTCTTTCAACATAAATGATTCAAAACGAACCTGACTGAGGCAATAACTCTAATAACTCATAATGGCGATTAATGACCTTCGATTATTTGAAAGTGCGTGAGTCACGGATCAAGACGAAGACTGGAAGTACCAGAGATTAGGTATATCAAAGAAAATAAGCCATTAAAAAGTTGGTAAACAAACCAAATGTGTAAAAATGCATGTGTATTCATCGCACTTGCCTACACAAGAAGCTTCTCTACTCTTAAAGATAAATAGTGGCTTGTAACAACTTACTGGCGGAGATCTGACTGTTCGAAAGTGCGTAAGTCAGAAATCTTAAACCTCAACGCAAAGAAAACAAAGTGCTTAAACGAGGCAGATGTGATCATGAGGTCGAATGATTAACGACAACTGAAAGGAACTGAAACGCTCGAGACAGCTTGTAGGTAAGCGTGCGGTCGTTTCCAAAACACAAGCAATAATTACGCACAAGCATAATTTCACCAAAAAAATTACCCAGACAGTCACGTGATTAATAAACAGTCTCATTTTAGTGAACTTTGATAAAAAGGCAACATAAAAATTCCAGCTTCTGTACGGAATAAATTCAAATATCACGACACTGAAATGTCATTCACTATTTAATTCTGTTGCTACTGTTGTTTTAACCAGATTTTTGGACAATTATATCCAGGCCTATATGTATTGAAATGAAATGTATCTTGTACAATATAAAAAGATATGTAAAGGTAACATGATACAGTTATCTTTGCATGCAGGTTTCCTCAGACATAAACAGTATTTAATGTCGTTTATTAAGGTAATTTCTCAGGTTTTTGGTATGGACGGCTGTCCTGACAATAAATAACAATAACTTACTTTTTTTTAATCGAGAAGTTTATACAATCTGTCCTCCATTCGTTAAGATAAAATATTTTACAACTTAGTTTTTATACATCTTCCAAGATCATGCGCATTAAGACAAAAGTGGCTTTTGTCTCACTGAATAAGAGTTGATAACGCTACACATTGGTGGTCTTGAATAAACACTGTTAAGACTGTTGTTTTCGTTAGATTGACAGTGGTCCATAAACAAAAGCAAAATAACGTGTTCATATTCCGTTTGACATCCTCGATGCACGGTCCAATTCCTTAAAAAACAGTTTTGTAACACGTCTGGAAACGCTTGTCAAAGTCGCTTGGACAGGTTCCTCCGTTTGGCAAACTGCTTAAATCCATCTCGGTTAATCCCTTTTTCCGTTCGAGGCGGTGAGGTGATAGGTTTTCATGCAGGGCGGGTGAGGGCATGCTGGGGCAGGAGTCTCCGGTAGGCTCTCACGTCTCCACGGGACTGGGCACCATGCTGTTGGGGGTGTCGGGTAACTGGGATGACAAAGAGGTCACATCACTACCAGACGAGTTACCCAACGAACCCGATTCGGAAAATGAAACCTATGGAAGGGGGGACAGTTGGGAATCAGTAAGATGCTCTGTTGCTGGAATTAATATACATCTCTGATCCCGATTTGATTCAGCGGCAGAGTTTTACATACGATTTGCAACTGACATTTACATTCGCCTGTGGAGGCATGTATACGATTGTCTTTAAATAATAAATCATAGGAAGATAACGTATTTTTAAATGCATAACATTGTCATGTCATGCATTTTAAACTAACCCCACGTATTACACTAAAAGATATGCATCAAACATAACGGGAAGGTTTAGCTGAGTTAAGTGTCATTTGAAATTCGTTCCTTTGAATGATCGATTGCTATTTTCACAAGTATCACAGACAAGTGCTCTAATCATAAACCAACCGAACCCAAAACGAATATTAACAGATAACACTTTACAACAAGGTTCTATTTGTCAACGTTAGTTATTTGTTAACATGGACTAACAACTAACAATACTTCTATAGCACTTTTACTTTTAATTTTAGTGGATGTTTTACATTTACTAATACCTTTTTAAAATCAAAAGTATCTGTTTACATGTTTACTTTAGTCAATGCGCAGTGAACTAACATTTAATACAATTTAATATAACTGTATTGGTATAACTAATATCAAAAAACGAATATTTGCGCATTGTTAATGTTAGCTAATGAAATGCTAGCTAATACGTAAACAAATCTTAATAAATGGAACCTTGTTGTAAAGTGTTGCCCCAAAACAGTCATTGTTTTTAAGGGTGCGTTTAATTAAACTAGAAACATTTAATTTAGCGTGACATGAAGGTGCACAGCTAGTTGGCCCTGTAATAGTTTGGGGATGGCGGTTCTCACCAGCTGTTGGAAAGCCGGCTGGTCCAGGTCACTCTGTAAGGCAAACTCGCTTAAGGCTTTCCAGGGAGGCTGATAGGTTTGAACCTCTACAGGATTCCCCTGGACAGTGGTGTCATGTCTAATCGGGCTGCCTGCCACCAGAGGCGTTCCCGTGAGACCTTGAAGATTCTGCAAGAGGTACATGAAAAACCCTTAGCGACACATATCGCATTTCAATTAAGCGGCTTAACAGTCTAATAGATGTGTATAAGTACAACTAATTATAAATATACTTTAAATCATTAAACATGACACAGATTGACAGTAACAGTAACTATACACAGGATTGCATTTTGTACATACAGTACATTACTTGTTAATTAGATCATATCCATTGTTAGATTCATACCGTTTTATCGTTGTGTTGTTGTTGCTGGAGTTGTTTCATAAGAATGGATCGCTTCTTGTCTTTGCAGCGTTTGTTTTGAAACCACACTCGTATGACGCGTGGGCTCAGGCCGGTCATTTCCACGAGCTGTTCCTTCATCAACGCGTCCGGCCGCGGGTTCGCGTTGTAACAAGTTCGGAGAGTGTGAAGCTGCTTCTCGTTTAATACTGTTCGAACGCGCGTGGTCTTCTCCGACTGCTTGTGGACGTGGTTCCGATGGGCCGGCTGTCGAACTGGCACGGGCTCTATGAATTAAATGCATATAAATCACTTTTCCGTTTAAGAGGCCGTTTCATTATTTAGACACATCGCAGAGGAGCACGCTCAGTTGAAGGTTAAATTGTGCATACGCATATCGGTCTGTAGCCAAGTGCACGTCAGTCAAAACACCTCTTAGTGCCTCGACTTAAAACGCAATTTGTTCTCAGCTTTGCTGCATGTGCAAAATGTTGAGGGATCGACAAAGAATATAAAAGTATAACAGGCAATAAGTGCCTGTAAAACCGAGTAATAAGATGGTAAACTGGTGACAAATAATCGAACCGGACATTTTAGAGATGGTGCTGTTTAAACAAGCGGCTAGAATTTAAAGCTATTTAAAAAAACACAACAATTGAACTCATTATTTTAGTCAAATGACCAAAGTGGAATTTTAGCTTAATGTTACATTTTCAGGCAAATCAATAATGTAGTTTCTATAAATATTTTTGCAACGCCAAAGACTATTCTGTCTTCCTTTCTGGGATAACTGTTTACATGCATTCAAAATATCTATTAATATGCATATAATAAACACATCTAGATATACGTTTAAATATCTCCATTTGGGGGAAAAACAAGCAAAGGAAAAGTGTTTCCACAGTTTACACTGCGGCGACGCAACCATAACATCCAGCCGTTATGCCAATAGCTATAAACGGTTTCATATTAATTTCAGGGCCTTGTTAATTTAATCATGAACATCCTCAGTCTCAGCCTGTCGCCATCTGTAATTTTGCACGAAAACAAATATCTTTAAATTGGCTTGCAGGCCTTATAACGCAAGCTACTCCGTGCAGTCTGTTAACAGACTCATTAACTAGCCCATAACATAATTTTGCTCTATTTTGCAGTAGTACACGGAATAAAAACAAGTCAGACATCTTACACTGAGCGCAAGTCTATTATTAGCATGTGCTACTTTTTATCCTATCATTACTGATACGTTACATTTGCACACACAATTTTTAAACGACAAAACGAATTATTTAGGCTATAATAACAATTTATGTAACGTTGACACTGTTTTACGATTATTATTATGATTATTACCTGGGATGTGCAGGGGCCTGTTGGAGTGGATGTTTCCGGGACTGATGGGGCTCCCCGCTGAAGCGCGCTCCATCAACAGCCCGTGGTCCGCGCGGCAGAGCAGCTCCTCATCCCGCAGAGAGAACTCATCCCCCGGCAGCAGATGTCTGCTGCACACCGAGCATCTGAAACACTCCATGTGATAGACGTTATCCCGCGCTCTCATCACCAGGTCACTGCTGCAGAAACCAATGTTACATTTGGCGCATTTGATCCCGAACAGCCTGCAATAATTCAGGAGAAACATACGCTTGTTTTGCTTTTGGTTTCCAGTATTTTCCAAAGTTGTACAACTCATTTCAGCTCGAGTTTAAAAGCACAAGAAACGCGGATCACACGCCATGTCTGTACTCACAATGCTGTATATCACACATTGTAACGCGGTTCTTCTTTCATAACAGTAAGCGCAGTTAGAATACGAATACATTCGTCGTTACTATTCGGAAATATTATAATGCATTAAAACAAATGGAAATAGATGCTGTAGATGTGTTAAGTGTATTATAGTATTTGCAGGTAACTACAAATATACAAGCATTACAATATGGCCTTACAGTTATTGCAAGAGTGTATAATTGTTTACAAGTTGTATTATATGCATCATATGTGTATTACAATTAATCGAGGACAACCTTAGTGAATATACAGGTTTTACATAAAAGACAGCTATGAAATAAAACTACATATGCACTGGCTTTACAAAAACCCAAACAGCCGAAACCATATAACTAAATATTAACAAAAAACGCCTGTAATTTATATTAAATTTTCTTGGAATTTTACAGGAACACAATTACAGTTTCCTCAGTTGTTATTTTTTGTTTTACCTCTGCAAACAGGATTGTTAGGCAATAATGCCTGTTAATTTTTTACTTCACAACGTTTCTACTTGTCATACCAGATCCACAGAGTTTTTCCCATATCTCTTGATCAGTTTGGGTCAAAATCTGTGCAATAGAGGGCCCCGCCGAAATACCAAAGCTCTGAAATCATAAATATAGAGAGACTCCTACCGTACGTAATCTCTCTTGCAATAAGTCTTGCCATCTCTGACGAAGCAAGTGCACGTCTCATCCAGGTACTGACTGCATTCTGCGCACTTCAGGCAGGCTGCGTGCCACTCCAGGTCCGGGGACACTCGCAGTATGTACTGATCATGGATCTGACTTCCACAGCCGACACACATGGCGATTCCAGACTTCTCTGGATATGGAAAGCAGGGATTAGCGTCCACCAACTGCACCCTCATGTAATCCCCCAAAACACCGCCATCGTCTAAATAAATACAAGCTTATATACAGACGAGCTCAAGTTTCGCGCATCCTCGTTTGACATGCCTCTAGACCAGAAAACGTGTCCTTGCTTTTCATATTGTATTTGCATTATAATGGTTCATCACATCGGGTGTGTTTAAGACTGCACCAAAACTGTCTGCAGATAAGTTATGCGTTTTCGCTTCAGAAAAGTTGGGTATTATTATTATTATTATTATTTTTGCAACAGGCCTATATTTGTTCAGCAGTCTTTGAGTACTCGCGCAAGCTTTTTTGAAAAAAATAAAATCACCCTTACTGTTTTCAAAGCGATTTAAAATCAAACTAATTGATCATAACTAGCATTCAAAGTTATTATAAAGGAAAGAATACACTTCGAAAAATTAAACAACCAGCACTTACTTTTTGAATGATCCCCCATATCACCCAAGAAAGAAGGATGGGGTAGAATATCCACCATACAGGAGGGTTAAGGCAGAAGGCTACAGATGAGGAAATGGAATGGGGAAACTGCTCCGTCCCGAGCTGACTAATAACTTCTGGCCGAGGAGTCTGTGGGAAGTGCAACACAGAGACACGGGCTTTGACGTCACGGGGGCTGACGTCACATGCAAACCTGGACCACGCTCCGCTCCCCAATATATCAGCAGCCCGACGCCTAGGTCCGACCACGGGCAATATTTTGCATACAGTGTACCGAGTAATTGATGACCAAACACGCACCTTTATTTCTTTAAACGTAACTGTGTTACAATTAATTGCCCGTAACAGCATGAAGCAACAGTTACAAAAGTAGAGGAAATTGATCAAATATGCAACAGACTATGTTTTATTAACATTACTTTATTGCACAATAAAAGCATTGTGCAGTTACTGCATGCCCACGCAAGTAATATCTATCAGGTTTTGTGGACCAATGTCGGACCAAAGCGTCATTTGAAGTTTTACGTTTAAAGAACATACAGCATATATTCGAATCACTATATCCCAAATCTCGCTTTTCATAAGAAAGAAAGAAATATATTCAAGTTAATTGTTTTTTTAAGCTTACCAAACGCAGTCTGTACATAAGAACTGGCGTCCATATGTTCTGGAGGGCCCTCTACTGGCCACGAAAACAACATTACAAGTCTGCATACATTCACATATTTATAGTGATTTATTTGTAACAGAGTTTCAGATTATTTACATTCTTTACCGTTCGAAAGTTTGGGAATCTAACCAATAAATCAGCTTTTCATGAAACGAATTTAACAAACGATATATTAGTAAATTAGTAACAGTTTGTATACACAAGAGTAACGAGCAGCTCGAAGCGTTTTGGAACGACTTTGCCAGTTCAAGTCGACAGCGAATGGAGCCTGTCTGAGGTAAGACATGATTTCTTTACCCTTCCTTGTGTGTTTGTGGGGTTTTTGTCCCCGGTAATAACGCTATTTAGGTTAACATTTTAAACTGTTCCATATGACTGTATTTCACCTTTTTTAGGTTGCTGGTAAGAATTGTACAAATGACTAGAATTAAGAATCAGTTATGTTTTGCTTGTTGAAATGTCTTGGAATACAAGTGCTGTCCTCGCGTTAAACGCACTATACTTTTAATTATGAATTTTAGCATTTCTTCTACAGATTTTTTTTTTGTCTTTTATGCCATGCTTGTTTTTAATAATTGATTAAACGCTTATCGTTCAGCATATGTGATGTCAATTAAAGTCGCAATCGTAAATATTTATTTCGTTACTTTACCTCAGATTGGTTTTTAGGAAAAAAACACAAATCGTGTCGTACGCATCCACTTACTTTCACAAAAGTGACCGCGTGTCGAACCTCACCTTTGACATCGACCTCTAACCCACAAAGAAATATATTTAATTTACTATGGAAACAATGTTGACTTCACGAGGGAGTAAAACGGACCATCTTGGAGATTGCAAGAACACGTCATGTATCAGACGCATTACATGTATTTTTTAAAATGTAATAAAATTTGACAAACTTTTGTCAAACTGGAAAAGTTATACATGGAACATCAGCATGAATGGTTTAATAAAACTGTCAAAAATATATTTAAATATAAAACTAGAAAATATAAATAACTAGGATATCAAAATATACATTGATATCCTAAACCTAAAATTCATCATTTAGTCACTATTGTTGCTAAAAATTCAAAAACTAAAAAACGGAATAAAAAGGAACTAAAAATATTAACTAAATAAATATTTTATTTTTGTTTTCTTAAGTTTTAGGATGACAAAACTTGCCAGTAGACTTCTTAAAATTATATTATTTTTTAAATGATACTAATGATAAATAATACTAAAAGAATTTTGTTCATATTAAATCATATTAATGTACATCAAAGAACTGATTTCGAAAATAGGAAATATAACAAAAAGAGTTAAACGGGGAACGTTAGAGCACCGCAATAAAAGATCATGTTTATATGTTGCATTATTTAGTTTAATGAAAGTATGTTATTGGTACAGCTGTTTTCTGTATTATACACTGCCTAGAATTTAAAACCATAAATTAAATCTTGAAATATACATCCTTCGGTCCGGTGGACCCTGTTAAATTTACGGTCGAAGTCTAATGGCCAACTCTTGTCTTTGGAACTAATCACACATGATCGAAGAAGTTAACGGGACTCCACCCCGTTATTAAATCCCCATCAGTCTCCGCCCATTTTGACCAAATGATGGTTAAATTGGTTACTCTGCACTGTACTAGCTGTTTTTGTAGCAAATTCATTTTTTAATTATTGATTTTCGCTGCTCACATACACTAAGCAACACCATACCATGAAGAAATCCACCAAGTCAGAACACGTTTATGACGCTCAGCATACATTTTACATGAGAGGGGCGTGTCTCGCACGAAATCTCGCGAGAACGACACTGAACAGTCCCGTCTCCTGGTGCTAAAGGAGAGACAGTGCGGCTAAGTAAAGCGCTGTAATCATGCTTAAAGCAATAAACAAGACGAATCCCAGGCAGTTGGTAAGACAAATCCGTCGTAACCATATATTGACCAGTGTACATTTTTAATAAATGCTGCTTTTCATTCCCAGTGTCCTTTCTAGACAGAAATGTTGTTGGTTAAGTAACTTAGCTAACTGGCTAATCTACTCAGTAGAATTTGTGCAATATGGTAACAAACCGCTTTTGCGTGTGTTTTTCTAAGATTATTTAATTGTATTATTTTTTCAAAGGTGATCGTTTAAACGTGTTGTCAGGCGTTTTATTAGACCGCTGACACGTTTATCCTCTGATTATGCTGCATGCTAGCTAAGCAGCTAGATGAGTTTTCAGACATTGTCACAGATGACCCGTAGCTTTTATATCTGTTTAAGATCTAGGAACACATGTTGACGTTTTCAAATGTTAATGTCTCTTGTCACCAATAGCAATAGCCCATAATCATAAAGCTGGCTATATATCTGTCAAGGTTATGCAATATGTAGGCAGTGCATTATGAAACCATATCTACAGTAGCTGTCCTTTCAGATGGACCTTAATTTCTAAAGGATCTAGTTGACCTACGTTGCGTTTACATGTAAATGTGTTATGCCATCTGATCCTTTGCAGTTATATGTATCACATTTCTGTTTATCACATTATGTATCACATGACCTCTAAAGTCACAGCGCAGTTATTGGCTCCCATGGATTAAACCAGTAACATCGGTTCAGTTATTTGGGTGAAAGGGTCTGCTTGCTATTTTTAGCATGCCGTATTTGTTTTGGTAGTTCACCAAACACACTTTGTGTTTTCCAGTCTGGTCTGATTCAGAGGTTTCAGAGCACTTTGGTTGTTGCCGAACACAACAATGACACACTGACCCCCATCACCTTGAATGCCATCAGCGCTGCCAACAAACTGGGCAGCGACGTGTCCTGCTTGGTGGCTGGAACCAACTGTGCGAAGGTATGATCTCTGTCTGTCCATTGATTTATCTGTAGGCAGCTGAAAGACTGGAGGTCTGATTATGTGTTTTTAAACAGGTTGCAGAGCAGTTGGCCAAAGTTCAAGGAGTGAAGAAAGTTTTGGTAGCTCAACATGAAGCATACAAAGGGTTATTGCCAGGTAAACCTAACTTTATTTCGGTTGTCAACCTATTTGTACTTAAGTCTTACATTTACATTTATGCATTTAGCAGACGCTTTTATCCAAAGCACATTTTTTTCCCAATACATTTTGTCAGTGCATGTGCTCCCTGGGAATCGAACCCATGACCTTTGCATTGCTAGCGCAATGCTCTACCAACTGAGCTACAGGAACACATGAACTGAACTATAGGAAGTGTTTTGCTGTATTTGCTTTGGATGAAGCATCTGGCAAATAAATACTTTCCTCTGTTTCCTTCACAGAGGAACTCACGCCCCTCATCTTGGCAACCCAGAAGCAGTTTAGTTTCACACACATCTGTGCGGGGGCTTCTGCTTTCGGAAAGGTAAATCCAAGCTCATTGAGAGCTGCTGAAAGAGGCGACACATCACAGTCTTTATTATTGATCCATCTTGTATCTTTTACGCACTGTGATAAAAGCACTGTGGGTATTTATTTAGTGAAAGCACTAATTTGTGCTGTGTCCAAAAAGCAATCGGAAATTAAATGATACACGTTTGCGTATAAGACAATGATTTTCTTTTTTAAAAGATTACAAAACTGTCTCTTTTTATGTTTTTATTTGCTCTCAGAGCCTTTTGATTCATCACACAAAATTGTGTGTCTGTCTTTATTTTTATTTGTTTTAAGCCCCTTCAAAATTGACACAAATTTTTGCTTTGGTTTTATTTTTGTGTTTTGCTGACTAACCTTTTTCGGAGTGTTTAAAGTTGTCATATCTTTGCATATCATATACCATTTGTCTTTATTATTTTTAAATTGCTGACCAACCTTTTTCAGACTGCACGAAAGTCGAATGCGTTTTTGCCTCGCTCTTCTTTCAAAATTGAATTAGTTTTTATTTTCCCTCATGTTGCATCAGTGATAAGTGTAGCTAATCTATACTTAATGCAGGACTTCGTAGTTACTCTCAGTCTCAAGTTATTCGATTATTTTGCAAAGACAAAAGCACAAATGGAAAATGGATTAGAAACTCTCGTGCTGCCGAGCCCCTATCAGGCTTCGTACTTTTAGAATCGTGGGTGAAGTCTGTCTGCAATAAGTGCGGCTCTATTATACGCGCGGTTATTTGTCATTGCACAGCCAAACTGTCAGGCAGAAGATCTAATGGTATTTAAATTGAATTGTAATACATTAAACAGTATCTTATGTAGCCTAACCCCAGACCAAAGAGATGTATTAGTCTCAATTTCCTCACTGGCTAAACCTATTTTATTTGATGGATTCTTAAGTGCTGGATTTGGTTTCATTATGTCACTATATAAAACACTTGAATTACCGCTATGCAATATTTTTCACCTCTAGACATACACAACTTAAAGCTCTTTTCCCAGACTCGCCCCTATTTATTTTGTCTGAGATGCAGCATGGCCACAGTTCTCAAATCAGTGAAACGGGTTTTCGGTCGGCGTCCTCAAAACGGTGCTTTTATAAAAAACAAGTGAAAAAGTTACATTAAGGACGCGTGTGTTCCAAGAGTCTAAACTCATGCTAGTCGTGCATCTATATTTGCAGAATCTTCTTCCGAGAGTTGCCGCCAAGTTGGACGTCGCTCCCATTTCTGACATCACAGAGATCAAGTCTCCAGACACATTCGTGAGAACCATTTATGCGGGTAAATACGAAAGCATCGCACCTTTGCAGCACCTCTCGGTGTCATTTATGAGACACGTACATTGAACTGCTTCTGAACAACCTTCCGAATCCGTTCCATATTCTCATTGTTTAACTTCTCGCTTGATTGAGTTTCTGATGTACGAGTCTGGATGTTGTCTGCTTCTNCACACACACACACACACACACACACACACACACACACACACACACACACACGGTGTCTCTCAGTGACTGAGAGCAAGTCGTATAATTTCATTTCAAAATCAGAATGAAACCCTGGAGTCCTTTCGTCCCACTTTGCATGTATTATTTTTCATATGCCTCCATTTTCAAATTCGCCATTTGTCGTGCATAAAATCCGCTGCCGTAAATACTTCCTAATTACTCTGACCACTTAATCTTTGGCAGGCATAGAGCATTTGTTTAAAAAAAAATCATATTTATGGGGCTTTCTTTGTAAATTAGTTATGGGCTTTTTCATGCAAACCGTGAAATGAAAAGTGGTGTTTTGCCACTTGTGATCACTTATGTGATTATAAAAACGTTTAGTGGTCAGAATCCATGAAACAGATTTCCAATTAAAGAAATTAACAGTAACGGCAAAAGGCAAATTAGGAAAAATKTGATTTTTCCTTTTTTTTGTTTGCATTTTCTTAAGAAACTGTGACCATGCAAAACTCATTGTTACTATGCTGTTATGATGTGACTGGTTTCCAGGGCGCTTGTATACATTTGGTAAGGTGTATAGAATGAGTTTTAGCCTGATGCTGTGTGGTTGGTAGGATGTTCCTGGTGGTATTCTGGTGCTCTTGGTGGCTGCTAGATGGTTGCTTACTGGCCCTCCCTCATGTCGCTATGTCATTTTGGTGTCCAGATACAGTTTGGATCCCTCCTTCAGTGGAAAGCTATGGGAGTTTTTTTTCCCCCATTTTGTTATTTTGCAGATGATAATATGTACATTCAGTCAATAAAAACCACCATTGTGTAGCAATGGTTGCTTTATTAAAAACCACTAATAAAACTACAAATGATACAATTAAACGCATTCTGTGTTGCTTTTGGGCCCAGTTTTGCATTTGCATCAAATTCATGTATTTTTCGGCGACAGGAAATGCCCTCAGCACAGTGAAGTGCAACGAAAGCATCAAGGTCTTCACTGTAAGAGGGACGTCTTTCGAACCTGCTGCCATGGAGGGGGGCAGCGCCACTTCAGAGCAAGGTACTGTCCTGTCTGATAATGTTAACCRCTGTTATTTGGTCACATTTTGTTTTAAGGTCACACTGACTTCGATACCACACACAAAGGTTTATAGCAGTTAGTGTTGTGTATATTCATGGCAATCCTCCACTTTGCTGTGAGGTTTTGATGGGCTGGTTTGTTTAAACGTTGGCTTTAAAGGGATTGTAAAGGGTGTTCCGGAACAACTCGGCCTGTTTATTTAGACGTGCTCACGAGATGCTCTCGGCTTTGCAGTGTCTCCAGCTGCACCTGCTGGAATCTCAGAGTGGGTGGAACAAACTCTCACCAAGAGTGACCGACCCGAACTCACCGGTGCTAAAGTGGTCGTGTCTGGAGGTAAGAACCTTCCATAGATACCCACAAAGAAGTGGCCTAATATACATGAATGCATTTTCGAAGTTCTAGTTCTGGTTGCTGATTGGTCAATACAGATTTCTAGTCATGCTACAATATTCAATATCGTAACTACTGTAATGCATAACACATTTTTTATCATCGAACCAAATAGATAGATCTGGCAGCTTTTCTGTATGTACAAAATGTGCTGTATTATATAATCACACTATAGCATGTTGTTTGTGGCTTTGTGCAGATCAACAAAAAAAAATCATTAATCAGTTAATTACACTAAACCCAAAATGGCTTCCACAGGGACTACATCATCCTTTTATGTTTCGTAGTTTGTTTGAACTGCGGGACATGTTGTCGGGTATTCCCTGGAAATTTCTAGGCTGTTTTTTTTTGCTTGGAAAATCAATAGTAAACTGAGACGGTATTGATTTTCCTGGAGTCATAACCTTGTCAGTAATTTCATATTTTATGCCCATCTGCTGTCTCTTTGTCACAACAGGGCGGGGCCTAAAAAGCGGCGAGAACTTCAAGCTGTTGTACGACCTCGCTGACAAGCTGAACGCAGCCGGTACGGTGTGACATCACTAAGGTTTTGTCACCTGTTCAAACGTGGATTCTTATCTAGAATCTCTGTGCCTTGCTGATGTTAGTTTGCTGTTTTTATAATATTTTATTGACTGTTTTGATTTTTAACACAATGTTTTCTGCAGTTGGCGCCTCCAGAGCTGCTGTCGACGCTGGCTACGTCCCCAACGACATGCAGGTCGGACAGACAGGAAAGATTGTGGCTCCTGTAAGTACAGATGCTTAAAAATAGAAACCAGCCCATGACATTCACTAACTGCCCCTAGAGGCAAAATTTTCCCAGTATTCAGTTGATAAAACCCACCAGCTTTTCGTATGTATTTGTCAAAATCTTGACTTTAAACACAACGCTGTCCAGTTGTTTTAGTTTTTCCACTTTGAATCCAGAGAAATGGATCTTTGTTGCCCTTTTAAAAGAGGTTAATTTTCCATTATCCGGTTTGAGTGAGACCTCCCAACTGTCATTATCTACACATTAGCTGAGCTTTGAGGCGTTGTAATGTAGTTAATGGCACATTCCGGCTTCTAAATCATTTACCAGATCCATTAGTGGAGCTGTGCGCCACGCGGGTCCGCCCTGCGCTCGCGCGGCACTCCAGTCCCAAACCCAATTCTCCAAATGTTTTGACAAGCCCGTCAAACGCAGCCAGACCATTGTGCATTAGTATTCACCCTGAACAAGTCCCGACTGGTTTCGGAGTCCAATACAATGAACTGCAGTGGAGATATACGAGCGTGCTCCGTTGAGTATGCATACTGTGGTTAATCGTAATGTTTTTGGCCCCTTTGGGTGATGCGTCGATAACTGAATGTTGATTGGAGATTTTTTTTTTTACAGTCATTTTTTTTTGGTGTATAAATGCAAATTTAAGGAAATTTTGGTTGTTTTGGTTTCAAAAGGGTATCAGCAAGTTAGGAACCATAGCACTGTTAATTTAACTAGTATGATGTGAGATTATTTTCACCACAGTCCCTTAGTTTATAGTTCCTTTTAAATGTGTGCGAACATAAAAATGACATTTGACGGCATAAACCCCCATTTAGGGTCTGTAATGTGATTAGTATTAATTAGTAAATCCGAATATTCAGCAAGTAATAATGTAGGGCGGAGCTTGAATCTTAGATTTTGTGTGATTATTGGTCAATAGTTTTACCCACCTACCTGCCCTTGATGACATCGGCAAGTTATTGCTGTCGTCTAAAAGACAAAAGATTATTTTCAATGTTCCTGTCTGTCGTACATTAAGCCAAAGACACGGCATAAGTTGAGCCTGTGTCAGGCTGCTGAGGATCTTCAAACGTGATGTTTGATAGTGTTGCAGTGCTTACACTGTTTGGAGTAATAGCGGTTTACTTTATAGTTACCTCAAAAATGCTTTCAATAGGGTGGGAAAGATCTCAAAATTGCTCTGAAAAAGCCCTGAAGTGATGGAGGTATTTGTGGGTCTCCCACATGTCAGCCCTGCCTCTCCCAATGTCTTTTAGAGCCCCGGTCGCCCGCGTGTTCGCAAATTGAAGCGGCGTCCCTCAGGAGAGCGCTGCAGTCACATTAAACTGCTCTGAAATATTCATGGAGCAGTGCATTAAGCTGAGAGCCACTGATGTACCTTTCCCACGGGAGACGGGGGGAGGGGGCGAGGGGTCTGCTCCCTGCTGCTCCCCCTGAGTGCTCCTCTTTTGAGTAATTGTGAGGATGTTGCGCTCCGGACTCTGGGACGGAAGGTCAGGAGAACTGTTCTGTGCTATGTGTTAGCTTTATCATTTGCTCTGGTGTAGAGCGTTAAACGTTTTTAATGATTAGCATTGTAAGACCCCGTAGGATATTCACATGCATTTAATTTCTGTATAATAGAAAAATTACACCTGCTGTTTTGAAGAACCTTCATTAATACAAATAAAAGGACAATTTTTATTTTGTTAGGCAAATGTCACTGTTGTTATTACTCCTAGTAAGAGGTTTGTTGAAATAATCTAAGTGTGGATTTTTGTACTTTTCTTTTTACTTGGACCAGTAAGCAACCACTCAAAACATCCTAGAAACCCTTAGCAACACCATAGAAACCACCTTGTTTACCTTAGCAACTGCATGGCAACAGCCTAGCAGTGTGGTGGTGAATTTTGAAAAATGTTCTTTTTATTACGCTTCCGTTTAATTATGAGCGATCTGACTGTTTTCACAGGAGCTGTACATCGCTGTTGGCATCTCTGGAGCTATTCAACATCTGGCTGGAATGAAGGATAGCAAGGTACAGTCAGTAACATGTTGTAATACACACTGCACTTAGTGGATATCATTTTCTCCACCCATGCTCGGCCATATCTCAGAGTTTACAGAGCGTGCCAAGTTAACTCGCTCTTAAAGGTGTCAGTCTGTTGGAATGGAGCGTTTTAAGAGCGATCTAGAGAAGCTTTTTACATGCATTCATAATTCATCCGCTCCACGTCCTTTGAATACAGAATCTCCTTCACAGTCTGTCAGGATGCTCCTCGTCTTCAGGTGTCTTCGTTCCTAAACCACAGCCATCTTCCCCCAAACATTCCCCTTATGACCATGAGATGCTCTCCGCAAAATTAATATTAATACTGTGTTTAGATGTACATTGGGAATTTATTTTGATATTAGAAAAGTAATTTTTGACATTGACAAAATGTATTTTAATAGTTTTTATTAATAGTTAATAGTTTATTAATAGGAATTAATAGTTGAAATTAATTGGAATTATTTAACTATTCACCTTCAGGGCATTTTTTTCTAAACCCATTAAAACAAAATGTTAAATGAAAACCATTATCATTTAGACAATACTTCACTTGAATCAGTTTATTGAAATAATCAATCACTCCGAATATCAAATGCAAAATGCACAAACACTAATGCTTCAAACGACTAAAATGTGAGGAATGTTTCGACGATAACAAATTATTTGACGGCTGTTTTGTTGAACTCATAAAACCGCTAACAGAACATTTCCTACAGGGTCCTATTTTTGGCCCAACAGTTTATACTTTTGTTGCTTTCTGTGTCATTTGTGCCTCAAGTCCTGGTTTATTTCTGACTCTGGACCATCAGTGCAGGCCAAAGATTTTCTTTGTGATACAGCCCTCTGTGTTAAATAATTGACTTGTTTGTTTTGCAGACCATCGTTGCCATTAACAAGGACCCAGAAGCCCCGATCTTCCAGGTGGCTGACTATGGACTGGTGGCAGATCTTTTTAAGGTAAAGTTCTACATTGGCGCCGCGGTGTAGCGGTTGGCGCACGTGCTATGATACGCTGAGCGCACGCGGGTTACACAAGTTCTAATCCTGCTCTTAAAATGGAAATTCTCTTAACCTGCCCACGTTTCAACTGACATGAAGAAAAATGTTCTTGACGTTTGCCTCTTGCCATTTGATGCTCAGGATAAAGTATACGCAAGATACGATACCATCTGCTTCCTGTACCACACGGATCTCATTAACATGACAGATCTTCATCAGGTCATCAGAGACATTTTAATCAGGCACCTCGGCCAATCAGCAGTAGCGTTCTTGTTTATTATTCATAGGTCCAACCAATCACCTGGTGTTACTTACTTTTTAAACCAACCCAGTTTACAACCAAAACTAACAGACAACCCTTTTAAAAGTTGTTGTTCAAAGACAAAAAAAGCAGTTCCATACATCCCTGTTAAATTTTGCAGGATCCATTAGGCTACCTAATGGACAGCGTGGATCTTTTGAATTATTGAGGCTTTGAATTAATCAGTGGCGAGTCGCTGCTCGAACCCGAGGCCTGTTGTTCGAACCTGGAGCCGTATGGGCAACTTCACCACTACTTTCAGAGCAGAATTGTAATTGATAGTCGGCACAATGGTGTCTGTGTAGCTTTTCACTATTTATTTCCTGTGTCCTCTCATCACAGCTTTACACGGCCCACTGGGTGCCATAGTTTAAAGGTGGCATGCACACTCTCGATGCCAGAGGGCTGGCACACACACATCTCATGTCCATCTGTTGTTTGTTTACCCCATGTCACGCAAGCATCATTTATTTCCTTGTGTTTGCCCTGTCTTTCATCTTTTATTCAAGCGGCGCGTGCTAGACGCAGGTGTGCAGGTAAACTGTGTAAAAGTGATTGCCGATGACGGGCAGCGGTGGCGTTCGGGCAGGTCTCGGATCAGTTTACGTGTTGATCACTCCTCAGATAACTGATTAAAATGCATGGGCTTTCTCTTACTTCCTTAGATTGAAAACTGAACCGGGGACACATTGGGGTGATGATATAGCTTTTCAGCTGCAGCTCGGGAATATCAGAGTTCTAAGATGAGAACTTTAACGTATAGGAAAAGTTCAGCGCGTTCTCAAATGACGATCACTAGGTTGGGTAGCCATACTTAGAATGGCCCTTGCATACTAGAAGGGCCCCACTTTAGGGCCCTTGCATACTAGAAAACCTCAGGTTGCTTGAAGTACAGTATAGGAATTTTAAGGATTAAATTGCCATTTTCAGTTTAAAATCAGTTGCAATACAGCAGGAATTATTTTAAACAAATGCCGGCATGTTAGTTTTGTCAAAACCTAATGGTTCTTGCATGTTTTATCCTTAATAACATCATTTCAGTTAGTCACCCAGACATGTAAGAACTAATCAGATTTATGTTATCGGCATTTAGAAGTTACCGCTATCTAAATTTGTCAGGAGTGAATCAGGTTGTTGAATCAGGGCATTCTGGAGAATAACCAAACTCTGTGGACGGTTCTGAATGATTTAGCATCCAGAAGACAATCACATATTGTTCTTGTGTGTTTGTGACCTTTATGTATCAGTATCGGTATCTCATTTGTGATTATTAATGATTATGTGTTTCTTTCTAGGTTGTACCTGAATTGACTGAAGCTCTAAAGAAGTGAGACTTATAAAACTGAACGGTACTGAATTTTTCCGCTGGGAACTTTTCACTGGGAATCTGCCTTGAGAAATCTGGAGCTGACGCTACACTTAAGATCACCCGTTCCTCCAAAGCAATTACAGAATACTTTCATTTACTACTAACATGTCAACAAACCACTTCCTGTTAATTCAACAATTCAGTGACACGTGGACTTGTGCTATTTTGCATGTTTTGCGAGTTTTCTTTACGTTATTATATAGAAACAAATTTTGCTAACTGCAGTTGCAGCCTCTCGTTTATTAAATATGAATGTACATAGTAACGTAATAAAATCTTTCAAAATGGTATTACTACGTACGTTACTGTTGATTCGAGTTTCATGTCATTTAGATGTCATTTCATGTCTGTCAAGTGCAAAATCTTGAGTCATGTAATGTGTATAATTTAGCAGTGAATGACTGTTATAATGATCTCTGCATACTGTTATATTTTGGTACAGTAGCTGTCTGCCATTGAATAATCACTAAAGTGATCCAATAAACACTTTTGATTTTCCATCACAACTGAATGTTCGGTATTTCATTTTTACAAATTCACACTTATGCTTACGAATTGTGGAATACGAGTATACTGTATGCGGTGCAGAATATACTGTATGCTGCGCAGAATATACTGTATGCTGCATATATGCGTATGCAGCGTGCAGTATTTCATATTTCAATTGGGAACGTTGAAAATCTGTATATACAAAGTGTGCGTAATGCATACGTTATGTGTTACGTGTTAAAAATGACGCTGGACATTGGATTAACCATCTTTTAATTGCTTATCAACCTCTTCCATTATCAGTTTATAAAATCACTCATCAATAACACAGGATTAGTTCGCCTCGGTCAGAAAGCAGATAGATCTTTTCAAAGGCTCATGCTGTTCGGGATGGGTGGGGTTAAGGGTCATGACAACAAACCATATTTCTCATAAAAATCACCTAATACTGTATACCTGAAATGTTCGCCTGTTGTTTCCTTTCGGTGGTTTAAAAATACTTGAGTAGCACTTTTTTTTTCTCGCATAGAATTGAAATACAAACGTCAGCATCAGTAATGTAAGAAAGGCAAAGGTAAGAAATTTGGCTGAGTCACACAGCTTAACACATTTGAACGTGGATCAAATGTAACCCTGCAGCATTGGGGGGGGGGGGAGGACTGTACATTGTGTGTCAGTTACATTTCATACAAATAAAATCAACGTAAAACTGGAAAAAACTCCCACACCACCCTGAATGAGAACATGTAAGTCTTCCAGCCACACTCCGGCATTGGTCTGCGGTCCCAAAAAGTGGGCGTGTCTACTCTGGTTTCATACACACCCGACAGACGCACTGAAATTCCTGAAGGATCTTCCAATGATGGCTCCTGAAGTACCTCTCCCTGACTCTTAGGAAGGTTGTGCAATTTTGGCAGGAGTGACAGTTTAAGTGCTCTTGCAGATTTGGAAAAAGAGAACCGTGCACCTGTAAGGAGAAACGACGCATGAGCCAGATAGCTGAGGGCGTTAGCCCCGATGTCACTTCCTGTGCCCCATTCTGACAGCATGAAACCTGGAGAGTGTGTCAGTAGTGCCTTCAGAGACGAGGAAGAGACTGTGATTGGCTGTGTCTAAAACCTGAGGCGAGCTGCCTTGCTGCCCAGTCACAGAGTTTTTGTATAATGGTACAACTTCTTAGCCCATTTTCCATAGCGCCATAGTACAGACGTCATTTACAATGGTA
This sequence comes from Botia almorhae, assembly GCA_036877575.1. Lineage (NCBI taxonomy): Eukaryota > Metazoa > Chordata > Actinopteri > Cypriniformes > Botiidae > Botia > Botia almorhae. The sequence continues at coordinate 2,373 of JAZGTJ010005317.1, read as the reverse complement.
ACCTTTTGCTATGGTATATTTTTGGGGAAATAATTGTTTGGTACATGAAATACAGAGGAATTGTCAAAAGAAGGACTATAACTGTTAAAAATTCCACATCCTGATTGCAATCACTAAGCGGTTTAAACATTAATATATATCTTATGTGGAAAGCACAGGACCATAAAATGTCTGTCCAATCATTGCATTTGGTCCGAATGCAATGATAGGATGTCCTGCTTGCCTGTCAAACTATTTGCATACTTCCGGCACCCTGCTAGGCAGACAGTCAGCCGACTAGTTTGCTATTGCTAGCCTCTACGAAAATGCCTACCTTACCTTTAACGCTCACTATCGCCCAGGGGCGGTTTTAGGCATGGGCGAATGGGGCAGCTGCCACGTGGGGGGCGGCACACGAACTTGTAGGAAAAAAAAAATCATCTGTGCCGCTAAGCGGTTTCCTATTATCTATGATACCTGTGCAGAAGTAGCCGCACAAAAGCTGAGCGAGCGGGTGGGGGGGGCGTGGCACGAAGTGGTCGGGGGGCGCCGGGAAGGAGTTACAGCGAGCGGGGGGAGGGGGCGTGGTGCGAAGTGGTCGGGGGGCGCCGGGAGGGAGTCTCGCCCGGGGCGCAATTCAATGTAGAACCGCCACTGCTATCGCCATCTCTGCTCAAAACATAAAATTGCTTAAAAAGTTACTTGCCGTTATTTTGTTTATGAGTTTATATTCTAACTGCTAAAAGAACATACTACAAACACTCCAGAATCCTCGGCACCCGCACATGTGACACAGTATCTAGTATCTAGATGTTTCTGTTAAAGTGAAAGTGACCTATTCGTCAAAAATATAGTAACCCATACCTAAAATGTGACCTCTGCATTTAACCCATCACTGGTGAGGAGTGAACACACACTGCAAGTCGTGAACACACACACACCCGGAGCAGTGGGCAGCACGTTACTACGCCCGGGGAGCAACTGGGGGTTAGGTGCCTTGCTCAAGGGCACTTCATTTGCAACCCCCCAGTGCTGGAATCAAACCAGCAACCTTCTGATTACTAGCCCAACTCACTAACCAGTAGGCCACAATTGCCCCTCTTTATGGATGTGACATCATACTGAAATCATTATTATAAACGTAACTGTTGCAAATCTGGGTAAGGTAAAGAGACCAATCTGTTATTTACTTGCTAAATAATCAATTTTTGTTTATTTTCAGTCATAAAAGTTACTGACAGTAGCTTAAATAGAAGTTAATTTTTTTGTGCTTGGGGTTTCTGGGTCAGCTGACAATCTGGATAATGAGTTCCTGGGTCTGTAAGAATAAAAATTCATCATTTAGGACAAATTTAAGCAAGGTTTTTAGAAGAAACTATTAAGAGATAATCAAGCAATTATTTAATGATTACATTTATTTAACCATTAGACTAGGATGCGGCTGGATGACTTCCTATTTCCGAACACTGCCCAAGGCGGCACAATGTTAGGTTTCAGACACAGCCAATGAAAAAGCAATTAACAGAGAGAGAAAGAGAGAGAGAAAGAGAGAGGCTGCTTCAGCTGGTGTTGGAGGTCACTGTTCCACACTCATGCCTTATGTGTCCGGTATATGGCTCAGTGGTGTATCTGCGGGCTCCATTAGCCTGTACTTCTCCTCCAGCGATGGCTCGGTCCCCTGCAGGTGAATTAGTGGCTTGGTCTGGAACACGCCCAGACGTTCCTGGTTCCTCCTGTTGTATATGTTCACCCTGTGCTCCAGTTCTGGGCTGGCCTTCACCGACCCTGCCGGACTGGGTAACTTGAGGTTGACCGGGTCTACTCTGCCTTTCTGTGCCAGGCAGGAGTCCTCGGACAAAGAGGACAGCAGCTCTTTGACCACCGCGCTGGGGTCGTGGACACCGGGTTGTGTCCCCAGGGCCAAAGGGCTGCAGTATGGAGGAGGGCAGCAGCTCTGGCCGCTGTAGTCGGAGGTCGACGCCTCCCGCACGGTAGAGCTGCAGTCAGTGGTGGAGCCCAAGGTGTGGCTGCTGACGCTGTGCTGTCGGGCTGTGAAGCTGCCGCTGGACCGAGACATGGTGGTGCTGGATGCTTCACTTACTGTGCGTTCCTGGCCACTGCCCGGCCCGTCGGCACTGACGAGGGAAGGCGGCAACTGGTTGGGGTTGGTGGGGAGGTGGACGTCGATGGCTGTTGTGGTAATGATGCGCGCACCAGGGTTGGGCACTCCGATGTCTGCATGTACATACAAAATATATAAGCCGGTACAAACTGTCACACTGAACCCCATTCAGTATCCATGATATTTTGATTAGTGATTGACTGATGTATTAGCCTGATTTATGAATGAATTGATATTTGGCATTTGAGATTTTCAACATCAGTCATTTTCAC
>JAZGTJ010005316.1:15355-27879 GCA_036877575.1 Botia almorhae | reverse complement strand
ATATGATTGGTAGCCAATCAATCAGATTGGTAGGTGAAATAAATTGGCTCGAAAATATTAAACCGCATGCGCAGGCTCTAAAATATTTTTTTTTTTCCCTCACGGCCGCACGCCGGAGATCCGGCATGGTGCCGGAATACTTTAAGCCCTGCTTAAACCCTATTGAACATCTCTGGAGAGACCTGAAAATGGCTGTCCGCGATGGTTCCCAATCAACCTGACCGAGCTTGAGAGGATTTGCAAAGAAGAATTGCAGAAAATCATCCAATCCAGGTGTGCAAAGCTTGTTGCGTCACACCCAACAAGACTGAAGCTTGTAATTACAGCCAAAGGTACTGAGTACTGCTAAGTTCTGTGACATTTCACTGTCATTATAGGGTACTGTGTGTAGATTGAGGAAAAAATGAATTAAAACGATTGTAGTGTGATTGTTTCATGCTGCAATACAAAATAAAAAAAGTGAAGGGGACTTGAATATTTTCTGAATGCACTGTATATTATACATGTCCAATCATGATATTTTGATCAGATTCTGCCTTTTGCTCCTCACTTACCTTGGACAGATCCACCCCTGTGAGGGCATTCACAGAAACAGGAAGTTCAGCCAATAAGCGATTTACTTCTCCAGTGATACGGCCACCACCTCCACTCAGGATCACGATCTCATTGGTACGAGCCAAAGGAGCTGCAACCTTCTCTGCAATCTGTGAAGATACAAATTGATAAGTTAACTAATGTAAATGTTTAAATTTATTCCTCAGATTATCATTCTCAAGGTTCGGATGGTTCTGGTCACACTCAATAGAGTTTGTGAAAGAGGAAATAAAGTAAGAAAAGCATCTAAAAAACAGGAAATTAATACTGAATAATGAATACAGAATGCTCTGCTGTGTATTTCCCAGAATTCCACATACTTTCGGAAGAGCCTCCAGGACGAGGGCAGTTTTGGCAGCTTCCCCATACTGCTGATAGGCATCAGCTTTGAGCCTCATTCTTTCTGCCTCAGCTTTTCCTACAGCTTCAATAGAACCAGCCTCTGCCTCACCAACACGCTTGATCTTCTCTGCTTCAGCCTGTGCCGTCAACACCTTCTTTATCCTGGAAGAGGATAAAGAGGGTCAAAGACATTTGTAAATAAAATTCTTTGCTAGAACTAAAACTGCTGTAATAGTAATAATAATAATCAGATCTGGCAAAATAACTGGTATCCTATTGCGTAACTAGGGCACGAGTAGGACGAATGACCCAGGACTGTAATATACTATAAGTTATATTGTAATCTTTGGAAGCAGATGCAAGTTAAAGCATGCAGAGTTTCAGAATTGTGATGTTTGAAACCCCTGTAAGTGTGCATGATTTAATGTCAATGGATTAAAAATCCCTCTCTGTTCTGTCACTCACTTCTGTGCTTCTGCGAGCTGCTGCATCTTGTAGGCCTCAGCCTCAGCCGGTCTCCTCACAGTGGCGATCAGCTCCTTATCTGTCCTCAGGATCTCCTTTTCCTCAATGGAGATCTGTTTCTTCCTCTGGACCACCTCAATCTCAATCTCCTCCAGTCGGATCTTCTGCTGCTCCTTGGCTGCCTGAAGCTCATAGGCCAACTCCGCCTCAGCTTTCTGAGATGAGTGAAGAGTGAAAGATAAACATTAAGAAAGGAAAGATGTGGAGAGACCGAAACAAAGATAAGGGATGAAAAGTAAGGGAGTCATAACACTAATAAAGTCATATGATGTTATTGACTGACCAGAACCTAAGTTAACCTGTGGAATAACTCTGCTTTACCTTTGTATTTACTTCTTGATTGAAAGCAGCTTTCTGCATCTCTAGCTCTCGCTTTGAGTCTGCCATTTTTGTATCGGCCTGGAATTTCACATCCATCATCTCCTTCTTACATTCTGCTTCCTGTAGCATTAGAACAATGGGTGTGAGGAACAGAAAACACACTCATTCTTGCACAGCCTTCATACAAACCCACATATTCTGTCTGGTTCTGCTGCTCACCCTGATTCCAGCATCTCTCTCGGCCTCAGCCACTCCAATATTAGCATCTCTCTGTACAGCAGCAGTCTGGGATTTCCCTAAAGAGCTCAAATAATCCACCTTATCATAGACATCCTGTTGGGACAGCACACACATATAATTGAGAAAAGATTACTTATCACCAACATATCTTATGACTTTAAAACCAAATTGGGCTTGAAACACATACAGTGGAAAAAAAAACAAAAAATCAGAAAGTTAAACTAAAATGATAAAAATAAAGTTTAGATAATATTTATCAATAATTTCTTCGCAAAAAGTAATATTTTTGTTACATGTTTAACATGAATATTTTTGGAAAACTGGATAATAAACCTTATTTTGATAATATTATCTAAATAAGGTTAACCCAAAATCCATTATAATTTAACAAGCTAACAATATATTTTTTTAAAGACTCAAAGTCAAATAAAGAAAGCAAAACACCATAATTTAAAAAAAATAATTGTTCACTAAACTTAATGTACAGAAATGAATCCATAATTTATAACCCAGATATTGACATTGCCAGGTCCCTACTGATTCCAACTCTTAACAGAAATTGATTAAATATTGATAAAAGCATTCTGTACCTTAATAGTAAAGCTTAGGATCTCAATACCCATCCTGCCCACATCAGGAGCTGCCACCTCCCTCACCAGCCTGGCAAACTGATCTCTGTCCTGGTAGATCTGCTCCACTGTCAGGGTCCCTGTAAACACATGACACATGACATTAAAACGAATGGCTCAATGTATGATGCCATCTGGTCTATAATGAGACAAGATGGCATATATACAACGTTAGGCTTTGAACAAGGGAAAAAAGGACGTTTGGGTTGTAGCAGCATAGTCCCCCAGGAGAAGTGTTTCTGCATAACTATCTCAGTTGAGATGATTCTGTCAAGATTTTCAGATGTTATCACATTTAAATGCCACAAAAATGGAAGTAGCTAAACTGCAATGTGGATATATTTTTGACTACATGAGCTGGCAAAGTGTGCATTATTACTGTGTACACATAGCATGTTGTGAACATGGATGTTAGCAGTAAGAATTATTAGCAGAAGAATTTTATGTGTTAATACAAGAAATTGTAAAAAAGCTAAAGCTGTCAGAGATCCCATGATGGCTGAGATGTTACTGAATCCTCCAAAATGAGTAATGCTTCAGTCATAAGGATGAGCAAAGCCATAATAACGTTTTAGTACTACAAAGAAAAATGATAGTATAATTGTTTTTTTGTGAAAATTAACAGTGAACTGTGACAAAAATGTTGTATTTTATACAAAGGAGTTGAAATGTTTAATGTCAAGTGTTCAGCGTCACTCACCCAGAATAGAGCGCAAGTGACCTTCAAGTGTCTGCAGAATTACACTTTTAATTTCCGCCACGGTCTTGCCCAGGAACTGTTCACAAGCATAACCCAGCAACTCTTTGTCAGTCATGACCTTCACCTGACAGCAGAACACACACAGAGTGTAACGCAGCTCTAACACAGACACGTGAGGAACACAGTATGCCATTGTCATGTACTGTAGCTAACTATTACTCAAGCACAATACACTGAAGTGACGTGCTGGCCAAGTACTTTTCCTCTCCGTTTTACCCATCCAGTTAGTGCACACTCATTGAAGTGCGTTGTGAACACTACGAACACGCCCAGCCATTCATTTTGGGGATAAGATGTTTTGCTAAATTCACTCTAAATTTACATGCAAAAGTGCTAGCATTTATGTAAAATAATTGACAAAAATTGAATATAATTGAAAGAAGTCATTGAATAATGACTTATAGTTACAAAACAAAAATATGAAACACAGGGTTTAAGGAGTCTAAAAGTCTCATGACATTTAAGCAGTAGGGCTGGGCAATATGTAAAAGTGCACAATGCTCAGTTTCATTAACCCTTAGGAAAAATGTGTTTTTGTTTAAAAACTGTGCGGAAAACAACTTCTAATTTTAAAGAAAATATACATATTGATGGTTAAGATCACCATAAAGCTGAAAAATATTACTTTTTACCTTTTTTTGCCTACCTTTTTATTGCCTAGCCCCATTAAACTTTAACAGACATTATAGTCGGTGTGAAGGGTGGTAAAAAACAAAAAATACAGCCAGAAGCTCCACCACAGAAATTGAACAGAACAGAGAATAACCTCAGAGAGTAGGCAGTTATTGTTATATTGTTGTACTGTTATGTTATACTCGATACAACTTCTTAAAGCAGTATGACATTATAAAGAAAGCTGATTTTAGTGCAATAACAAAGATGTACTTAAACCAACACTGCCAGGGTGTCTGTGCAACTTCCCTTATTCGTGCAGTTAGTAAACACAATGTATTACAAGCAATGCAATACAAAGGGGCATTCCCTGCACTGAGCTATAGAGGTAAAAGGGGAAAAACATTAGACGGTATGAATCTGAAAAGACTCCATATTACACTGCGTCACACATCTAACAATGGCTGGTCTAGACTATGTAATTACACCTGAAAGACAATCCACTCAAATGCTAGCAGCCAACTTTCCATGTATCAGTCCTGACAGGAAATAGCAGCATTATAGAGACAGAGTGGAGTCAAAGTGCAGTGACTGTGATATTGACTGGAATCCTTTCAGAATCAGCTGTTAACTACAGAATCAGGCATTAAAAATGTTAATGAATTAAGGAGTGTACTACCATTAACAGTCAACAGGAGGAGCAGTGCTCTGATATTCAAATACAGCCTGCATGCACTTATTACCACAAGATCCTACCCCCAACCCAAATGACAAGAAACAGGTTTCCTATAATGTGCTCAGTGGAAACCACAACATCAACGCAAAAGGAAGAAATCACACAAAACAGTACAAACGAAAGTAGGGCAAGACTCAGAACGTTTTGTAGAATTTAAGTTGTTCTTTCTGTTCGTTTCAAGCCTTTCATGTATGTTTACACTTGTTATTGAAAAATAACCTTTAACCTTGGATTATCCAGGTATTATATAGGTATATATCCAAGTCTGTTGACTGAAAGGCATGGGGATTGATTCATTATAGAAAACAGATATAAGGAGGAGAACAGTGAAGCAAGAGCCGACTTGTCAACAGATAAATGGGTCCATTAGTTCAACAACTGCATGATCTCCTTTTACAAATTACATGAGACAAGCTTCTCTAAAACTGAAGGGGCGTTTGGAGGGCTTGGCAACATTATCCAAACAATCACTCTTTCACTTTATAGAATAACCTTCTCTATGAGGGATATTTTGACTCTGTATGGAGACACTTATGCCCTAGCCTCTATGGAAACTCTATGGAATGTGGTTACCAAAAATAAATGGCCTTTAATAGCAGGACTCCATAGAATTCCATATTACAATACTATCATTGTTAGTAACATGAAACAAATGAATTACAAATCTGAATTAAAAATAAACTAAATTAAAGATCATACAAGCAGTAGTGTAACAATTTTGTAACAATGGTGTAAACAAGTGGGGTTCCTTAAAGGTAAATGTGTGACTTCCGTTAAACAATGTAGGTTTTGGCATAATAACAGAAGAACTAAATATGTAAACAAAGGAAAGCAATCAAACAGCAAACTTTATATTCAGCATATAATTTCGTCCAGATTTCTTCATCTGTTAGAGAAAAGCTTTAATAAGTGACAAGTAATTATGACAAGCATATATAATCTCTACACTACATACACATAAAGATCACAGACAATATACACACATTATTTTACTCTTATTTATGAATTGTTTTTCCTTAACATACAAATATTAAGAATTCACAGTATTACAGATAGATAGATCTCACCAGAAAAAAAACTATGCCTTGTAAATGTAATTTCAGTAATGATTACCAACTTTGTTCAGTCTTTCACTAAACATTTAACTGAACAAAAGTGCAAGTCAGTGGCCTTCAGTCTAATGATACATACTTAGATTGGCACAGTTCAGACCTGAGGGGGTCAAATTTATGGACCGCTAAAAAAGTGAACACAATGGGTGTAAATCCTCCCCAAAAATACAAAAAAACAAAGGTGGTACAGAAGAAGCTTGCTGGGTCTGTAACCAGCCTGGCAAACCTGAAAGAGGCATACAGAGCTGAGGATAGTTGAGGTAAGGTGGTTTACCTGTGCCACACCTGTGACAATAATAGCTACTCCCTCCGCTGTCTCTACATCCTCACACTTGGGTTGCAGAGTCATAATCTCAAGGGTTATCCTGTGAAAAATGCAAAAAAGGGAAAAAACAAAAAAAGTTGGCTATGAACTATGGGAAGAATGCAGAGCCAAAAAAGAAACAAAATGGGATTAAAGGAAGAAAAGAAGGTAAACAACACAAAATAAACTTGCAGGGTGAAAATATGAACACAACCAATTTGTCCACACAGATCAGGTGTTTTGACTGCGGCCTGTAATGGAATATGGAATGGAATCCATATTCCAGGATTTACTTTTCCTCAGTCAACCCCAACATTTCCCTCCACCACATCTGAATTCATCTGAACAAAAAAAACTTAATGTCAATATTCCCAAAAGCCAATCATCTGTTCCATTCATTATCCATTACAGAGACCAAGCAGTTAGCCCACACCGATGTGAGGTATTAGTTGTATGAGCCGTGAGTGCATTGCGTAGCCAAACACCAGACAAGAATAGTGAGATGGATCTTTCTCCTTCACTGCAGAGAAAAGCAGAACACAAGAGTGTGGAGAAGGGCATGAGAGCATGTGTGTATGGGCAACACAGGAAATGGAACCAGGCCACTGTCTCACTGTTCACATCCTGAGTGCCTGAAATTTTATTCTTTATTTTCCTTCTCTCATTTGGTTGGCTTTTCTCTTTTCATTAAATGTGATTACCTGAGCGACCCCTGTCACATCCAAGGGGACACCCTCCGAAGTTTCGATATTCTCACAGCGACATACGATGGTCATTATCTCCAAAGACATTCTATGTAAGGAAATTGGGGAGAAAGGGTGAGGGGAAGGCAGGACAGCACAATTTTGTATCTATATAATATCTGTGTTAACATGAGAGGGGAGGTCATAGGTCAGGGTTCAGGACTCAGGGTGCATGGGTACTGTAGTTGATTGTTGCAGTTGCGTCTGGAGCGCCTGGGAGTTGTCGCCTACTGCAGATGGAGAGATCTTCTGCATTACATAACTTCCCTCTGAAATCTCATGTCACTAAATCTGAATTGATGCCTTTTACTAAAACATCTATTATGCTTTGCCTTTGCACTACCTGTTATTCTCCTAACTCTCAACCTGTTCATATTTGTACTACTAGACCACTCCTTTCAACATCTATGACAAAGCAAATTCCACGTGCAGTCACGCTGCAGCTGATTTTGGACTGAGTTCTTTCAGAGTTAAATTTATACAGTGTCCTCCAAACATTTTTGCTCTTGTATTAGACTTAAATAAAATACAGCATGTCTCAATTGCCAATATCCTTTAGGGTATGCAATTGGATCCTTCAGCTCAATGTTGCTCTTTAGCCTATCTTCTGCAGTGTCTCCCTTTGAATCTTTTATAATTAGATCAATGCAGCACTTAGTACTGCAAGTAAACCACATTCTTTATGGGAAAATGGGGGAGGGTAAGAGATATCCAGCCCCACCCAGTCTTCTTTAAACAATTCTCGTTTCATGACAAAATGTTCAAATGTTAATACTTTGTTTTTCTGTTTCTCAGAATTTTTAACTGCTACATTTAATCTCATAGCCGCATTTCCGCATAATAGCCGCATCTTGAGTTCTGAAGAGTTAGTAATAATCATATGATCCTTAGCAAAGATTCCAGAAGCATTATAGATGATAAACACACAAGCGTGAGTCCAGAACATGTAAAGGCAGGTTAGCTTAGCAAACATAAAAATGAACAGGAAAGGAACATCAGAGAAAAGGCAAGCTGATTATTTTAGATTGCACGTGCATGTCCTTCTCATAGCATCAGGTCAATAACAAATAAAGAAAACAGAAACAAAAAATATACATAAACCATACTTTTCCAAAACTCTTGACTCCATGATATATAGCTTTAATAAGATGGAGTTCTCTGTAACATCCAGCTAATGTGTTGACAGCTAACAACACATACAATTTTAATGAAACTTTCACTGATTTTTAGAATGACTACACTCCCATATATTCATTAACAGATTAATTAGCTTATTTTCATCGCCAATAACACTGAACTTCGGTCAACCATATTGTTTATTTTTCCAAATGCTGGCCCTGGATGCCAAGGCCTCATTAAAGTGGACTGGGGATCGTTTACCGTACGCGTGTTAGAATAGAGGGTTGAGTTGTGATATACTAGACATATAAAAACATATTTGTTTTTAAAGTGTGTGGGCTATCTTTTCAACAACCCCTATAACAGGACATCTCATCACATCATAGCCTCATGTCCTCAAATAATCTCCTCTTTTGTGTGTTTTTATACAGGGTGTGGACAGCAGTAAAATACCTGTATAAAGGAAATGGAAATACTGGAGTTCTTTTTAAGGTTTAGCAGTTCTTTTTGGATTTATAGTGATTTACAGTCTTTATCAAGTTAGGTAGTAAAACAATAAGCAAATTAGTTTGTTTTTAAATAAGGACACATGGCTACCATTGAGAGACCAAAAGGATTGTTTTCTTAGGAATTGTAATGAGGGTGGCTCACTAAATCGCCTTTTTCGCCTTTACACTGCGGAACTTATGGGGGCAAATATATGTAAAAAAAACATATATTTGTCTGAAGACCCATGTATTTAAGTGGTGGCCCTGTGTGGACCAGCAAGTTATAATAGTCCAGCAAGAGCAACATGAGTATGCTATGGCATGTCACTAAAATGTTTTTAACCTCCTCTCAACTAAAACAAGCATATGAGGAGAATAGTCATTCAGTCAGTAAAAAGGATTCCTTTACACTGTAGAGTACAGTGTAAAGGAATAGACAGACACAATAGTGTGAGTGAATGTCATGAATGGACATGCCTACTTTTGAATGTCTGTTATAAGCCACCATGCCCAGGCCCAACCTCCCACTGTATAGCTCTTTTCATCCGAGCCACAGCAACCACCTAAGAAAATAAATACATGTTAAAGGGGTCCTATTATGCATTTTCACTTTTTTAACTTTAGTGTGTAATGTTGCTGTTTGATAATAAAAAAGAACAGCAAATTACAACACTCAAAGTTTACTGTAAACAGCGAGATTGTCAACAATTAAAAAAAAAACTACAACAAATTTCATAGGGACTACAAAGTGCTTCTTGATGCCACAAACCCTGGAATTTAAATAAACCCCACATACGGGAATATGCAAAAAAAGGGGTGGGGATGATGTGTGAAGATGTGCGTTGTTGCTATACCAACAAAACGCTAACCAATCAGAGCCTATTTTGTATTTCCATACAACCAGGAATTCAACAGCCCCTTTTACCATATTGCCGAAAGTGAAATGCAATTCAAGAAGTGTGAGATACTGAGGAACAAGACAATGTGCGCAAACAACATCACATGCACATAATTTTTTGCGGCCCTTACTTCGGCCCTATTTTTATCTTATATAACAGATGAAGACACATTTAAAAGGTTTACTGGATGTTATCATTAAATCATTAAAGTTTAAGTAAGTTTACATCTGGTTGAATAATGTATTATGTTGAACTAATTTAATAATAGCTTTTTATTAAAGATATATTTTTGAAACTGTAACAATATGGTACTACCAAGTCATTATTAAACTATTAACAAAACTGTTGCTACGGGGGCAAGAAATGCAATAAGTAAAAGATGCTAAGAGCATGGTAAAGATGCTGAAAGAGATGTTCAAGTATAAACAAGAATTATTAGTATTTGTAATGAATTTATTATTGCATTGTATGTTTGAATGTAATTTCAGGGTTTATTTTTTCTTGCCCCACCCTACGACTCTGGTACTATCAAATTAAGGGCCGGTGCCAACCCTCTCAAATGTTAGTCTGGACTCAGTTAGGTACAAAAATACAATCAAAAAGCAAATTGCACAATAACGCACAAATTTTATAGAAAAGCTCATGTGTTTCATGCAACTGAAATCTAGTATAATAAACTAATACTTTAGGTAAAAACTTTAAATACTGTATTTTTGAATATTTTCGTTTTAAACAAACCACAGTCTGCATCTATCCCTTCAGCCCACTGCACAAATGACACTGAAATGTATGGCTGCCAGTCACCACTTTTACCTTCAAAAGCAGATTAAAGGTGAGAAAAAACCCATACAAGTCTCATCAATGTGGTTTACAATCTGTAAAGTAAACAACAACCTGTTCATTACCACAAGCAACAGAAATCTGTGGAAAACCCCAGACTGTAGTTAAAACCACTAAAATGTTTTTACAACAGTATGTTTACAGTCAATAATTAACTAGACCTGCTGGTCTACCAGCTGTTAGACCTGTCACACAATACTAACATTTTGAGAGTAAAATATTTCAATACCAATACTGAATTGATACCATGACAAAAACTAAAACAACTTAACTTTAGGACTTAAGTTACTTATTAATAGGTGACAGAACAAATAAAACATACATTTAAAAAAAACCCTCTTGATTCAAAAAGAAATAAACATGTCACCACACAGGCCTATGGTGAGAAGCTAATAGTCAATAATACAGTCTAACCTAAAGTTGTACCAATCTCAGTGCCTGTTCTCCGCTAAAGGGGAACAGGAACTGTTTAAACGTAAAACAATATTATTTAAAACACTGAAACCTAAACCACTTAAAACCAGCCTAACACTTTATAATAAGGTTCAAAAACATTATTGCATTAGTTAACATGAGTCAACAATGCGCAATGCATTTTACCGCACGTATTAACCTTAACCTATTAACGGTAATGTTATTTTATAGCTAACAATACAATTGTTTAATGTCTGTTCTCATTATTTTTGGCGTATTAAAAAATGTTAACAGATATAACTTAAAGTGGATATTGAAGTTAACATTAACAAAGAAAATTATACTAATAAATCCTGTAGAAGTATTGTTCGTTGTTAGTTAACTAATGTTAACAAATGTAAACTTATTCTAAAGCATTACCAAATACAATATATTGGCACAGCTGTCCAGCTACACGTCTGACTTATATCTGAAGCATGAGCATCATTAAATTGAATCATAGATTAAAGGATAAGTACATCCAAAAATAAATGTTGCTTATAAATTAATAAAACCAATCCATACGAGCAAAACGTAAAAAGTTGCCATTTGTTACCAATGTTTTATTCACAGAAGGTCATAGTAATTTTTAACAGAGGAATGTAAAGCATGTGAGGAACTTTTGAAATGTAACCATGTACAGCTGTCCCATGACCATCATAGTTAGAGAATATATCCCTCCGTATCCTGCTGTATATAATAACGTACCGGTAAACTTTGTTGGCTTAGGAAAGCCTAGTCTAAAAAGTCTTTAAGTCTGAAATGGTTCTTTGTGTTGGAAAAAGGTCCTTTACTCCAGCAAACTTAACATTTATTTTTACAACTTTGTTACTTGTTAATTGAATTGAATTGTGATTGGTAAAGAATGTCAATATTAGAGATTGTCATTTGTATGTTGCATATGTTCAGTTACTTTTCATTTGAACATTTTAGCTAACGTCCATTTAACATTATTCTATTATCTGTGTAATGATTTGTAAATGCTGAACCATTACACAGCACTTTTAAAGGCAGGGTGCTTTATGGAACCTTATCAAAATGGTTCTGTTTAGCAACAAAAAGGCTCTTTAATGTAATATATGTCTGAACACCTATATCACAAAATCAACAGACAAGGATAAGGAGTCTGTGTGTAAACATTTCGAAACTAAAAACAGATCGTAGTATGGCGTGTCGGCCAAAAGTACAGATTCTACCGTGCAAGACAAGCTACAACGCATACAACGAACGCAACAAGCAAGCAATGGATGTCTGCAAACTACTACATTGAAACATTTCAGAAAACCGTGATGGGTGATTAATATAGCCTATACTGCCGAATAACATTGACGGTCACCAGTACCGTTCAAATTCATACAATGCATACAATTACAGTTGTGTACACCATCTTGCTTTTTAGGATAAAAAGCAGTTTATACTTTACCTGATACCACTAACGCTTCGTTTGGTCCCACCGTGTGACAATTTCCCATATTTGTTTTGCCCGAAACCTTTAAAATGTTTTAAAATTTTGTTCGAAATGTAAGATTAGATTTTTTTAGAGGACGACGGAGGAGGTTCACGAAAACAGTCAGGCTATGCAGGCACTTAATGCATTACAGCGTACACCATATTTCCGACTGGCTGCTAGCTACTTGCGGGCACAAATAGTCACCGCCTTTCACATTAGACCTGAATTGTTCCCCATCTTTACTAGAGGGCGCCATAATAGGCCTATTTCACAATATGGCGGCCAAGAACGGAAGTAGGGATGCGATACTTCCGGTCGCGCCGCCGCCTGTTACGATCGTCATTCATTCACAAAATT
>JAZGTJ010005315.1:0-27881 GCA_036877575.1 Botia almorhae | reverse complement strand
TTCTTGATCTTACACATTAAACACACCTGTATGCGCAGACACACATACACATAAATTTCCACAGTGGGGGGTGGGCATGTTGTTAACACCACAATTTGGTTGGAATGTATGTAATCCGTGTTTGTATGTGTGAGCAGAGTGGGAGCCCCCATCTTTATAGTTCAAGCCTGAGCCTTCAATGCTGTGCTAAAGGGGCCCAATTCTGAACCCTACATGCTGGCAACCAGCATGTGGTATGTCAGAACAGGGTACAATGTCAATATGTGTGTGTGTGTGTGTGTGTGTGTGTGTGTGTGTGCATCTATGTGCATATGGCCCCACTGACACCCTCTTTGCCTGGAGGCCTCTGTGAGGTAGAAATGCATTGAAGAGATTTAGTAAGTAATAGACCTTTTCATTGTTTTAGAAGTTCAAACATTTCTGGAATTCTCCAAAAGCTTCAGCTGGGTTCATTAGGTTAGGTCTGTTTAATGAAAATGCATTAAAATATTATCAAATAATGCTTGCTCTGAGCTATCAATTTATATGCAGTGCAAAATAGCAAAAAGATGGTTACTATTCATGCACAGAGAGGTCAAATGTGGGTTTCACTGTACCTGGAGATCCAGCAACAGAGTCAGCCCTACTAACCACAAACGTACGAGACAGGGAGAGAGGAACTTTGAGAGAAATTACACAAAGAAAAGGAGGGGGAGCAAATAATCTTCAGAGGGAGAGAAACAAAATTACAAGGTAATTGAAAAGCAAGAAAGAATTGACCAGCATAAATCCACAGAGGTAACAGAAGAGTTTTAGGAGAGAAGAAAATGTGGTCTTTACTAAACACCCCACAGAGCCACATTTAAAAAGATGTTTCTCTCCCTTCATAAAAAGACACTATTAGTATTACTGCAGGATTGTGTTGTCACCAGCAGAGGTCACATATGATCTGTGCTATTCCCCAAACTTTATCTTTTCAGCTGACATGTAAAATTATACATTTCTGTACATTTCTGTTGGATCTAAATTAATGTTACATTTTTTAAGCTCAATTTGAATCAAATAATCTCCTACTAGGTAGAAGATACTCCTAAAATACTCCTATTTACTATAAAAAAAAACTTCTAGCAAATTATAGTTATTTTTATATCACAGCAATGGTATACGCGCAGCCCTGTGTTATAAATTACATTATACAACAGTTCTGGTCCTTGGATAATCTAATTGGCTGAGAGATGTTCCAAGATGTTGCTGATATAGGACCAAAACAGCACAGGAATGCTTTACTGCTCTGTAGCACTCCACTGTAGAAACCATCAAAACAAACTTGCTACAAATGTATCAAAATCCTTATTAGTCACACATCCAGTCCTGCTCCGTCTATCATTCTCCCTCTATCATTCTCCTTCACACACATCCTGCCTCCTTAATATTCCATTTATTCCATAGAAACACTGATGACATTATTTGATCCAGAATTCATGGCGTATAAATGTATTTGCACACACAAGAAGGTCACTTTATTCACATACTTTTTTTTTATAAACAATATCACACTTGCAATAATTCTGGTATGGCTGTATAGCAATACTGCTATGGGCAGATCACAGCTGTTTTTGATGCAAGTAATTTTGTGACAATATTATTTCTGAAAACTGCCATATTCCATACTCTGTATGGAATTGTACAAAATACAATTTTACTCATCAAACTTAGTAGAAGAATGCACATTGAAAGTTTAGACAATCGCTTTAGTCCTTTATTCCACAAGGTTAATGAAAGGTAGCGAATAGCGATTTTATTGTGCTTACCTGGACAAGCAGTGAGTGCCATCATCCCATAAGAGGAGAAAGCTCCAGCTTCAAACTTCATCCCCTCCTTCCCTGCCTCCACCTCCACCTTGCCCTTTTGAAGAGATTATTTACATTTATGCATTTGGCAGACGCTCACATAAGATTAAAGACACATTAAAGACCAGACTATTAATAATACCTTTTTGCATTTTTTTGCTTTATTTATTTTAATAAACAATTACTCAGTATAATAGCTAAATTGACTCCCCAAAACACATTCTTCTATTACATAGGTACAACAAAACAACAATCTTTCATATTGGGTGTGTTAAATACTGTGAAAATCCCAGCTTGTTCTAGGCTAATAACCTCAATCCCTGCTCACTGTGCCCTCTGTGGCCCTCGACCAAACAGCAAAGCTGACCTGTAGAATGAGGATGAAATAGTCCACAGGCTTGTTGCGATAAAAGAGGTAATGCTCGGGTGCCTTCTTATTTTTCTCATTATATTTGAGCTCCTGGATGACGTTGGGGTGCTTGAGAAGACGCAAAAGGATCTTCTCAGACATCTGGCATGGACTGAAAGACTCAACCTCTGTCAAGCAAAAGAAAAAATTAGTGTTATCAGAATCAGAATAGAATTTCAATGATTCTATTTACACAAATTTAAAACCCAGGCCTTCAGTACAATCACCAGATCTTCACTCTCCTAGCTTGAATCACTCTTTCAGATATACACGTCCCCTCCCACCAACTACTCAGTGACATCTGTTTGTTTTCTTACAACAAGGTACCAAATCACCCTCTAAGAAATTCACCTGTTCTGTGCCTTTCTGGTGAAACAAGCTCCCAGCTTCCACCTGATCTGCCAAGACCAACACAAACTTTAAGAAACAACTTAAAACACATCTCTTTCACGGACACCTAATTAATCCCTAATGCTCCGATGTTCAACCTCACTTCATGTTTTTAAAGAAAGTCTTCCGCTGTTTATCATATCCCTATACAGAACTATTTTTACTTGTAAATGTATCTTTGTAGACTTGAGTTGTTGGTTTCTAGAGCAAAATGTTAAATGCTCTCTCTCTTTGGTTGCATCTGCTAAATGAATAAATGTAAATGTAAAATGTAATTCTGATTCACCTGAAAACATTTGTATATCTGCATGCCAGTAGGTATATCTTATGCTATAGCTACAACAGTACAAGAGTACTACAATAATAGCTTCTCTGTCTTAGGTTACTACCCCAAGAAATCCCAAATTCTAAAGGATGTTGGGTATTGTTGGATCAGTGTATTTGTTTGGTTGTGTGAACCAGCCTTTAAAGTTCTATGTCACCTGTTTAGCTGTTTACAGTATTTGTGTCACTTGGCAGCTGGCCCCTCCTTAACCAGAGAAGGGTAATAGTATTGCATTTGTTAATCAATGATTAGCTTAAGCCACATGGTGAAAGATCTCACCAAATCCGTGTGTGAGAATAACACTCCAAATACCACTCTCAGGACTGGAGAAACTAGAGCTAGAATCAGCAAAATTACAGAAATATAATATTATAAACTGTCACACTTTATATTAATTGTCTTCAAATACTGTATACTTAATACTGTGTACTATGTGCATAAGTATATGATACATTGTACATACTATAACAAACAATAACACACGTTATTCTGGGTGGTTTAAGATTGGGGTTTTAAGATTTAAAGTTAGGGAGAGGGTCAAGAGTGTAATTACACAAATACATGTAATTATGTAAGTACATTGTACCTAATATAAATATTATTTAATACAAATACTTAATATTTGGACACTTAACATAAAGTGGGACCTCATGAACCGTTGTACAATGGCTTTAAAGGGGCAACAAGGGGGTGTGTAATGCTTGTGTAATACACAGATATTATGCGAGTATGTGAACTTTTGTTTTACTTGTCAAGGCAAAATTGACAACATAATTAGTGTTTATGCCTGAGAAGCTGAAACACGTGGCTATAGTAAGGGTCATGACATTTCTGAACCATGCTGGAAACAGTTCAATTCACAGCAAATTTATCCAGAGACCTAAACTAAATAAATGTTTGAGATAGAAACTAGTCTGTTTGAAATTGACTAGTGCAAGAGAAAAGGTTTTAATTCCTTATCTCTGATATTTTCCTGGACATGCGGGAAGAAAAAGCTCTTTTACACACTAACCCAAACAGGCTGTCCCTTTCTAAATGCAAACCTCAGGAAAATAACATCAACATTAAGGCACAATTTTCCCCAAGCTCCTCCTCTGTGTGAGCACCCTAACCATACTAGTCACAGGACACACTGGGGGAAATCAAGCAGCAATGCAGTACACTTGCCTGTTGCTAGGAAACGCAAAGTAGCCAGTAGAAGCTGAGGTGATATTTTAACCTTCATTTCATTGTCCATGTGCTTGAAAGCTGAGAAATCCTGCTTCCTCTCTCGATGGGTGATTTTCTTTTTTGTTTTGTTGTCAGCTATTGGGAAAATTAAATGATGGGGAAAAAAGTTTTAAAATAATATTTAGATCAGTACTGTGTGCAAAACATCTTTACAGTCAAGCTAAAGAAAAGTGTAAGCTGAAAGAATATTTATTTCAAGTATTCTAAATGAGGAAAGTACAAGGTATTTTAAAAATGTATTCTTCTAATGAAGAAGTTTAGTTTGGCACATACTATACAAGTCTGTCTCATCCAGGATCTCAGACTTAATGATTTCTTCAATAACGTCCTCCAAGGTGACAATACCCAACACTTCATAGAAGGGGTCACCTTCTCCTTCGTTGTTAACCCGCTGGACTATTGCCAGGTGAGATTTACCTAGAAAATAATACAATTGCTTTGTCAAAATTTGCATCATCCATTTAGATGTTTGTATATAATGGAATATTTACACATAAGCAATGATAATTACATCAGTTGTCAACCTTATTATAGTATTACAGAAAACAAAACCTTGGCAACAATTGTACTTCACTTTCTACATAAAATTGTAACACATTGCTACCATGTTACCAAATATATTACTACTAATATATTACTAGAATATATCAGGGGTTCGCATGGCAAAATGTCAGCACATATACACAGTGCATTGCCAATCAACACTCTTGTGTGTTAATGTCTCAAAGCGTCCCTGGCAAGAAGCCATACTCTCAATACAAGTTTAAAAGTCTGACCCTGCTTCCCAAAACACTGAAGTGTTTTGTCTTTAATATTGAAGGTCTAGAGGGTCTAGAGTAAGTGGGTTCAATCTCAAAACATTGTGTATTGTGTCTCTGAATGAAAGTAGTCCAGTCTTGGTGAGATATCTCCACTGCAGTGGACAAGTATTTAATAAGCATTGGGTTTTCTAAAAAAACAAACATGCAAAATAACAAATGACTTGGTACATCAATCAAGAAAAGTAGCTTTTACTCTTACTAAATGGTGTTCAACAAAATAACAACTGAAATTCTATACATGGACAATGTTATATTTTTCTATTATGACATTTTCTGCATTGACAATGGTATGTTTTCCTATTTTCCCCAGAAACTTTAACACATAATCCAATGACAAAAGAAAAAAATCTTTCTACTGTCAAGCAAAACACCAAACAAATTCTTTGCCTTTTCCCAGCTTGTGAACTTTTAGGAATTTTCCAGAGAGCCAGGCTAATATTAGCCTTGAAATGAAGTTTCCATTCCACATGGGCAATATTCTTACCAAAGCGACTGCTGGGTGATCTGATCTGTCTCATAGCTGGTCGTTTACATGCAGATGGCCATTTGCTGAAATACTAGGAAGCCTGGGACGCACTTGTGGCAAACCCCATGACAACACACAAACAATGATTGGCTATAAATTTCTGCTTAAGGAGTGTGGCATTAACTAAAGTGTGTGTACCTTATTTTCCTTATTCTGGCTCTGCAATGGCATCAATGAACCTAAGGCATGCTTGACTCACTAAACATCCAATAATGTGTTGTGACAAGCAGTGTTCTGACTGTGTGCAGCTAGTCCCACTTTATAATATCAAAGGTTAATGAAAAGTTAATGAAAATATTATTGTCTATCTTGACCCTTTTAAAAAAAAGTAATTATTACCAAAAATTGCACACATAAATCGGAAATGTTTAATTTTACCTAGCGAGAAAAAAGCTAATAATAATAAAATAACCCCCCCAAAATCAGGAATCCATAGTTGGCAGTGTTGCATTAGTTTAAAAGGGTGAATGTGTGATATGGTATGTGATAATGAAGTAACTTGTCAAAGGCTGATAGTGTTACCACAGCAAAAATATCCACAAGACAATGTTTGAATAATATCAGTCAACCCTTTGTTCGCAAGTGACAATAATTCACTCTTAAATAGAGGACATAGGGTCAGGAGTCAAGGGGTAGTATAAGTCACAAAACAAAATAAATAAGTGCTCAAGCATTAAGTCTCAGCACCAAAAGAGGGGTTTAACCAGGCCATAGTGGAAAAACATGTTTACTTCATGTACTTTCCCTCATAGGTTCCCTTGAGTACACCATATCTCACCCTTTCAAGGAAACAAGGATATTAGCTTGTCCTCAGTTCTCTGTGGGGTTTATATTTCCATCCCAAGGTGGAGAAAAAAGAAAACAATTACAACTATTATTTGCTGTCTTAAAAAATAAATAAAAACAATCTCCGCAGGGGCAAACTACTTCTGTCCTGTTTCTTAGAACAGATTTTCTTTTTAGAACAGATATGCTTTTCAATAAATTTAAAAAAAATCACCTATTAGGTAAGGCATTTGTAAGTTTATTTCCACAAAACTTATAAATGCTTCCATGGTGGAACCAAATCATGGCTTAATTTATTAGAGAGGACTAACACATCAATATTAGTTCAATCTAGTGTGTGTAAAGAATATCTACATCTAACTGTTGCATTAATTTTCAATAACTTGACAGATCACAGTACCTTTCTGTTAACTGGCACAGTGTTTGAATGTTTGTTGAAAAATGTAAAAGATGTAAAATATGTAAAATACATCTAAATTGAGGACTACTAGGTAAATACGGCCGCCCCCTAACAGTAGATTAACCGTTAGTCAAAATAAAAAGGCTAAGTCAAACAAATTTTAATTAGTTTATTAGTTGCAGAAAGATGAAGGACTGGGAAATCACGTAGTCTGTGATGGACAGATATGTGGTAATTATGAAATCAAAGGACATCAAAAGGGTTAATTTGGAGAAGGTAACAAATTAACTAAAAGGGTGACATGAAAATTCTTTATGCAAATTATTGTGACATGCAAATTCTTTAACTGACTGCTTGCGCTACATAAATTTGCGCTATTACTAGGAGCATATCCAAATTTGTCAAAGTGTGGATATGGTGGCCAAAAAAGACTAATGCTTGCCAGATCTGCTAACCAGCTGCACTGCATCCCTTCCACATTAACGGCATGAGCGCATCTCGGCATGAGAAGCTCACTTCTCCCAGACACTGTAAGCAAATTTGTGTTTTAAAACCTTAATATATCTTAATCCATTAAGATCAAATGACAAAATTCATGATACACCTTATTAATAAAGCTAACTATGTACAAAAATGCAGAAGAGCCCAGAATATAAAAGCAAACTCCGAAATGGCATGTTAAGCATTTAGGAATGTCCAGTGTTCCGGACTGAGAACGGAGGAAAAAATAGTGGTCAGACAACTGTCTATATTGATGTAGTGTTTGCTGCTTTATCTTTTAGTTATTCATTTTTATATAATGTATAGGTATTTTGTATTTTGTTCGCATTTTCACGTCTCATGCAGAAGACTTTTTGTGTGATTATTTTATTTTAAAAACTCATTATTATGGTTTAGTATTTCTATGTAATGTAGAACAATGTTAGCAATGCTTCATATAACATTCTTTCTCATCCCTGAAACTCCAGCCATTATCTAATAAAACCCTCTCCAATATCATAAATGTGCGACTATGCCACTGTGGCCAATGGTTTGCCAATGGTTTAAATTAACAACTCCCAATCAACTAGGAAAATCTTTATTCCGGGGAGCCCTACAGAACTGAAAAGGTTACACTGTCTCTATTACAATATACAGAAAATGCTCCTATTGTCTGCATCAATATAAAATCAACAGAGAGACAAAGAGAAAAAGAATGTAACAATATAGCTGCAAACAGAGATGACGGGCCCAAGCACTACATCACCATTACCACCTGGTGCTTCTTAGAAAACGATGCATTGTTGTCATTTGCATTTAATTCTAAAACAATTTTAAAGTCTGATTTAATAAGACTGTTGTAAGTGACACACTTCCTGCTGCCAGTTGGTGGCACTATAACTGTGACTTACTATAGCCACATCATTGTGATCAGCCCAAACATATTTCCCAAATTTTTTCCCAGTGCGAAAGTTTTTCAGGTCGACATGACCAATACATGTACCAAGTTTCGTACAGGTGTGTGCAGGTATATATAATATATGGCCCATCTTTTTGTCCCCCTCCCCTGCTTATTTACCAGCCTTTGCTGGGCCCTAATGGCCGAAAACTCTGATGTGGTGCCAAATTTTAGAACTTTTTGAGCATGTTATGGTACCCAAAGGCCCTGAAAACCTTTAAAAAAAAACATCATGCACTACAGTGCCAAAACGATGCATAGCTGAATTTAATTCTATTTAAAGTCTGTTCTAAGTCTATTGCAAGTGACGCACTTCCTGCTGTCTGTTGCTGGCGCTATGACTGTGACTCAATATAGCCACATCATTGTGATCAGTCCAGAACACCAAACATATGTCCCAAATTTGACTGTAACTCACAATATCCGCCTCTATGTCATCAGTCCCTGGAACCAAACATACAGCTCAAGTTTGAATAAAATCTTAATTTGAGTTTGAATAAAAAAAGGACTTTTTGAGCATGTTATGGCACCCAAAGGTCATGAAAACCTTGAAAAAAGAAAAAAAATAATCCTAAAGAAAACAATAGAGCCCTTCGCATTTTCAGTGCTTGGTTCAAAATTTATCATCATTATCAGCATAATAATGCTCTCCACACACAAAAATCCATATATATATGCAGAAGTCACATATTCTATGACCACTAGCTGTATGAGTAGTGAACTCTAGTCGAGATAATAGCTCAGCAGTAATGTGTAGATGTGTGGATGGGAGATGGTCACACAACCTTCCATGAGAATGTCTCCTACTCCCCCTCAGGTCTTTTGAGACTCACTGTGTGCACTTTTCCACCATTTCCAGTTTAAGTCCTGGAATGCAGTTTGTCATATTTTTCCATAGCGTAATTCCCACCATAAATAGTCACATAAGGCAACAGGACCAGTGCCTGAGACAGACAGCAATCAGACTACTGCTGTGAAAGTCACTGGGCAGTGTGATTTCACAGAATGTGTGCTTCCTTTCAGAAATAAAACTTGTATTTTTATCTCAACATTTGACCCCTTTCATTTTACATTAGAGCTCAACTTGTAACCATGACAATGACTAGGCTTATAAATAGCTCTGACTTTATAGATTGTAATCAAATAAAGGCCTAAAATATCTGAGCAACTTATCATTTGAATGTGTAAAAGAAACAGTATTTTATTTTGACAAAATTGATCTCAACATGTTTTAATGAACTGATATATATATATATCAGTATATATATCAGTATATATATATATATATATACAGTGCTCTCCATAAGTATTGAAATGGTAAAGGAAAATTTGCTCTTTTTGCTGTAGAGTCGAGACATCTTTTAAATTAAAAGATGAATATGAAACTAATGTACAAAACTTTTTGGACATTTCTTATCTCTCACAGCTCCCTTGTCTTCATTTTGGATTATGTGTGTTTTCACAGAACACAAGACTCAAACTGCAGAGACAAGGGATAAAACTGATACTGCACATTAGACAGAGGAATGAAACTGTTCTGCTATTCTTATAAATTGATAAAACATGTATGTGTTGAAACAGGCAAATAAGAAACTGTGACATTCTGTACTTTTGCCTCATATTCATCTTTTATTAATAAAAGCTTTCTGGACTCCACAGGAAACAGAGCAATTTTTTCCTGTACTTTCCAAATATTTATGGGGGGCACTGTAAATATTTTGAAATGTTTTGGGAGATACAGGATGCAAAAACTAAATAAGTATAAAGAGATCACACACCACAACAAATGCTGATTCATTAGAAAAGTTCAACATGATACTAGTAGTAGTACAGTAATGGTTAAGCATCTACATGTTCAGTTCCACCACAGAGTAAGAGTGAGGCAGGAACTAGAGTTACTCTGTTATTAATATGCCCTGAAGCAAGACACCTAACTCCATGCTTTTCCAGTGTGGACCATTCTGCAACTTGTATACCGCTGTTCTGGATTAAAAACAAGTAGGAAGAATTTAATAGAGAAAACCAAAACTGTTGTGCTATTGATTATTAAACATAAGTGAAAGGTACATAAAATAATGGGCTATAAAAAAACTTTAACCAACTAAAGAAATCAGGCCAAGACTATTATAGATTTTTTCATTACTTTTAGTAATTTTAAAGTTCCAGCACAAACCCCCACAGTGACAGTAGCCCCTTTCACACATACACTCTTTACCGGTAAGTTACTAGTAATTTACGGTTAACATGTGTTTACTATATACTACATACACAATTACCCTTGTCATTTCAATGTGTACTGATAGAGGTTGCGTGTTAATGCCAAGTGTAAACGCAGTCTTACCCTTCTACATTGTTACGACCATGGCTGTACGTAGAGGGCATCTCTGCCACAGTAAAGATGGAATATGGCATTAACATTGCCATACTGTAAATGTCTTTGGTGGGAAGGACCCTTGCTTATGACTAACTAAACCAATCAGCTTTAATTGTTTCCTTACACAAGGTTCAGAATGACTAACTGTGTATATAAGTGTGAGTACTGGGTTAATGCTGCTTACAGATTCACCATCATTAAGGGGCCATTTAAGCACAGACGGCCACAGTCACAAGACCTCTGCTTTAGGAGTTACACTTGGAGCACGTACACTGAAATGGAATTGTAATCAGCAAACAGTGAGATATTTTTTCCAAAGTATCCTAGACAATACTTGATTCAATTAATTTTACTCAACATTTACTGGTTGATACTTTCATTTAATTTATTAGAATGTTTTGGAGCAGGGGGTTATAAGAGCAACAGTAATGTTAACTACATGCTATTAATATCCTTTAGTATTAGTAATGTGGAATGCAAGTTGGTACTCTAAATTCACTGTAGCTGCAGCCTTAAAGGTATAGGTGACTGCAGGTGACTGCAGCTATTTTTTCAAAACAAAGAAATTTAAAAAAACCACATAACATGAAGTAAATGTGTCTGTTTCATAACATAGGAAAGGAAAAACCTCTTGCTACTCCCCAAACTTTTTATCTCCATGGGTTTGACTCCCTCATGCCATTCCCAGGATTTTCAGGAGTTTGATTGGGCTAGTTTAGGAAGCATTATCCTCAAAGGTGTCCTTGGAATACTTATCTAACAGCGGTTTCATTGTGGCCAAAAAAACTAAATTTGAGCTACTTTTGTAACAACATATGATATTGTTTCTGTGCATTTTATCACATTTTGTATATACTATGACACTAAATAAATCCTGTGCCCCAATTCACAGACTATCCATGCAAATGATGTTAAATATTATAATGAGTGTTCTGAATAATAGTATATTAAAGCGTACCTATTTCTAATAAAAGTACCCATTTCTGATGAAAATTTATATGCTGTTGTCCACCAGCATTTTTCCCAGTAAAAATTGGAAGTGTAGATGTATGCACACTCTAAAGAATAACAATTTGCGTATATGTAAATTCATATAGTATAAATTACATAAGAAAGTGAAGAAAGAACAGTTAAAATGCATTTGATGTGTATAAATAGGCAATAGTGTTCCAGTTTTTGCATACACTTAAAAGTATGTACTTTCCCATAACAAAAAAAAACAGTTTTAGTGGATAGCATAAGTTGACAAATTGAGAAAGCAATTAAATTTAACTGTTCTCATCACATCTAACAGTTACATGAACTATTATTTTAGTACTTTTGAGGAAATCAAATCAGATGGTAAAAATCAGACTGCAGGCTCAAAGCTCTGCTAAAACTATTTCTGTTGCTGTGATCCATAGATTCAGCAGCACAGTCTCCTCAGCTGAACAGCTCCAGTATTTAAAAAATGGAATTGGTTCTTAATAATCATTCTGGTTGTGACATCACAAAATTGTCTGCTTAGATCATGCATTCATGCATGATTTAACATTTATTAGATTAGGCACAAATAGTTTTACATTTTGTTTTAAGACTATTATTTTGTGTATTAGGTTTAATAAAATATGTTAATATATATGGTTTAAGTTTTAAAGAACACAATTGTTCATATACTGTTCATTTATTGTAGCTCCTTTACGTCTGCCCTTTTTAACGTGTGCATTTGTACAAAGCCCATCGTTCCAAAAAGCGCTGTGTGTTGTGATTGGTTGAATATCTCAAGCATGTGTACCATAATTGTGAATTTCAGCCTCCGAGTCCATTATAAAGGCAGTTTATAATGTTGTCAAAATGTCAATAATGATCTTAACCAACTTTGCAAGTCCCAGTGAAACAGAACACATAGTGCATTCTATGTTTGTAGTCTTTTTGCCTCCAGTTATAAGCAAAGAACAGAGCCTACTGTCTGTAAACATAAATACATCTGCACTTTTGATCATAAGAACGACAAACAGTATGCGTTACTCTACACTGCCCAAAACTCAGCATTTGAACAGTCAATAGCAAATACTTTAAAAAAATAATAAAACATACCTACAGACTCAGATTCTCAGATTCAGAAGCACCAGAGTCTAGCAAAGTCACCTGCTAAGGAGAACGAGTCGTCCGTGGAATTAGGAAAGTCTGTCATTCTCTACTCAGTAAGTAGCACCGGCTTATCAGTGGAAAACTCAATAGCTACTGGCGATAGTTGAGTGACTTCCCGCAACGGGTCATTAGCGTTATTTTTGGACCTTTGGACCCATCATGTGGCAACACAACTGCTATTAATTAAGCATGCCTTCTTTATTTGTGTATATATTTGGGCGGCATTATTTAAATGTTCCCACAATGTGATATATGAATGTGGAAGAGGTGTTTGTGGTAGATCTGGATCAGCTTTTCTTTTAGACTACATGCAGACTGCAAGCCTTAATGTTCACTTCAAATTTTTTGTTTGGCTGTTCACATTATATTTGGAAATGTGGCCCATACTAGATTACAATGTGAACTGGACATGGTCTTGAACTCAATAACAATAACATAAGATGTCACATGCAGCATGCTGTCATACTAAATTATTATAGAGGCCATGGAAGCCAGCATTTAAGTGTTAGGGGTTTACATTTAAAAACATTGTGCAGTGGAAGCCAGAAAGTTCATACACAAATGATAAAGAGAAAAAGCACAATGTTTTACTATGACTTTATGGTGCAATGGCTGCTGTTTCTGTACAGAGGAGTGTGTGGATGTGGAGACAGAGCCAGGAGTGGCGGGATTGTGATGTAAATACATTTACTGAAAAGGATTTTATGCATAATTTCAGGATGTCAAGGGCTACTTTTAATTATATCTGCCAGTGCCTCTCCAATACACTCTCACTGCAAGACACTCATTTAAGGCAACCCATCTCCTTGAAAAAGTGCCTGGAGTTGCATTGTATTGGCTGGCAACAGAGGTGGGTTACTACACATTGTCTAACTTCTAGTTTTGCTTGTATGGAGTTTTAATATTTTCTTGTATGGTAGTAAGGCTTGCAGTCTGGATGTAGTTTAACACTTCACTGTCTTACCAGTGACTGATTTCACTGCCCCTCCATGTTGTGATGATTAAACACCTGCGCTGTAGTATGTGACAGTGCAGAATTGTGATGTGCCGATCTACAATAACGTAAAAGTTGACTATCCAGACTGACTATTCATCACACCTGTATCTGGTTTAAAACCACATATGTAAAAATTGAAAAAATCAGATTCCATGTGGTTTGTTCTGTTCACACTGTCATAAAAAACAGATCTTGGTCACATACAAGCAAAATAATAAGATTTTATTGGCATTGTGAATGTAGTCTTAGTTAAAATAAATCATTTTGTGGGAGACTTTGAGCTTTGTAACTTTGCAGATCTTATGCAGCTGTTTGTGTATGTATAACACTCTAATAATGGAAAACATGAAAATGCATCATATGACCCCTTTAATGTTTTGACAGATAAAATCTACTTAATGTACTGATAACTAAAGTAAATCTAAAAGTTTACTAAAGTAAATCTATAGTAGAATATTGTCTCGTGTTTAGGTAGACACTGAAATTAAACAGTAACATTATTCTAAAAATATTAGAATAGACATCTATTCTAACATCTATTCTAAAAATAATGTAAACACATTGCAATTGCACATAGAGTTGCTTTTTTCAAGAGCTGCAATGAAATTGTGACATAATTAGTTTAATAACTTAATTCCTATTATCTGCCTAGGCCTGGGATTTTGTAGGTCAGTGGATGACCTCATATTAATCGAAAGACTTGGAACTACATGGAATATTTGTACTCTTAAAAAAATAATTTATCACACTGCATGACTACATAAAATGAGCTAGATAAAATATATAAAACCATATAATAACTATATAGAAAACTTGAAAAGGTTTTTGAAACTGGTAAAACACTTTGGAGGACCTAAGATATACACTTTACCTTGTACATTTATATAAATATAAACCTACAATCTTAGTGCTGAAATAAAGTCTGTGAGCACACTATATGTAAACTACCCATACTAAAATATAATAAATATATTTTGTTTTGATTTACCAGATTTACCAGTAAGCTTTGGCAATGCAATAGATTAGAGTGGCATTTTAATAGGGTCCTATTATGCCTTTTTTCAAAGCCTTGATTTTGTTTTTGGGGTGTACTAAAATAGGTATACAAAAACTCTCATACTTTGCAAAAGTATGTTAAATACCGTGAGCAACTGAAAATTACAACTTAACATTTGCAGTGTTAATTCCCAGTGGCTATTGGCTGCAGAGTATGCATCTATGTTATTAATTGTAGTGCTTCTCCAAAATACTCATTAGAAAGAACTTAATAAAACATCCCTTTTTATGCAATCTCCTCCTTTTTACCGACTCTACCCTCCCATCTTATCACAGCTGAGCACGCCCTTTCTAGGACTTTTTAAATCAGAGGTGTAAGAAGACATTGCTATTCTTACCTATTGCTATACTTCTTACCTATAGATCTATATATAATACATAGACCAATGAAATGAACTTGGCAGGAATGGCAGCTACATTCCTGCTGCAGCCTACTTTATGTACTTGTTTAGGACAAATCATCAAGACAAAACACTATTTGACACTTGCAAATGTGCATGTTCTTGGTTGAAGACGATTTGCAAATCGTAATTGATACCACAGTGAAATCTAACAGGTTTAAATTCATATCTGCCAGACCTCTTTAAAACACCTTTATTTTAGTTAATTTGTATATTAGGTTTATTGTTTGTTTATGTGTTTTTCTAAACATGCTTCAAAATATTACTTTCATATGAACAGCTACTGATTATAAAGTGCAGCCAAAATAGTCCTACTTCTTTGGATACCAGTTTATACTTGGCAGACATAAAACAAGTATTAAACAATATATGGAGAGCTGGTCATAAATATAATAAATACAAGTAAGCTGTTTCTGTTGATCCTATGATGCAGTCAGCCTACCACCTCCATGCATTTTGGGGCCTCACATGACAAACTGCAATGTGAGTTAAGTTTAGTCATGTCTTTAGCAGACACTAGCGCTGTGTTTTATAAACCTCCATAGAAGTACCCGTTTGGCATGGCTGTTTTTCCTCTCACTAAGAGAGTGAGAGAGAACTGCTTACCACAATCAATGATGCCAGCCCAGAGCTCTTCTGGTTGGAAGACTTCCATGCCAGAGCATTAGGCAAGGGTTTGTGTCGCTTGTAATTTACGACATTGAGGGAAACGGGCAAAAGGACAATATGGTAGGGGGGTTGGGAAGGGAGGGGCATGGCCCGGAAGGCTTGGGAATGCCAGGGGGTACTGCTGCTGTGAATGTGTTGTGAAGTAGATGGCAGAGAGAAAGAGAGAGAAAGAGAGGAAGCTTGATAAAGATATGCTGAATTCACATGATCTTTCAATACAGTAAAGCAGCTTTACTGTAATGCAATAATTTTCTTTCCAAGAATTGTAGCAGACGTAGAGGTTTTAGTAGGTGGCTTTAGGCAGCAGCTTAAAAAACAACAGTAGTGACATAATATTCACAAAGATTAAAGATGTGTAAAAATTTTAAATCTGCTCAGTATAATGGAGTGGGGTTACACATAAAAAAGGTAGACTTAGTCAATGTCAGGGGTTTTACTGGTAAATAACAATTATCCATTCTTTGTTCAGTAATCTTTTTTTAAAATATTAACAAAATAAACAAGTTACTGTCCAAATGGCAAAAATGTCTTCTAAAAATATAAACTGACGGTTTGTTTCTGCATAAAAGAGTATTTTTGGAAAGTACACAGCTTCTTTTTTTATATATTTCTTGTGGAGTGGAGACAGATTAATGAGTGAGGATATAAGCAGATGAATCAGAGAATGATCCAATTGCATAATAGTCAGGAAAAGTAAATGGTCATTACTCATCAACCATATGGCCATCACTCAGATTTGACCAATACTCATCATAATAATATTAAAAATAATTTTGGCATACATCTTAGAAATAAACAAATATTTAAAACAGTCTAACATGATCTAACATAAGCTTTTTATTTACAAGACACAGTAGAGGCTAGTTATGCTAGATTAAATGGACTTTGTGAAGGTACTCTAGCTGCATTGGCACTTCTCAATTGTTTTACTAATCGGTTTTAAGGCCATTTCATGTTTATGTACCAGAATTTGAGGAATGTAGGCCATTTGAAAGGCCAGAGTCTTAGCATGGGTTTTGCACAGCACAAACTGAATTAGTGCATGCTCAGTATTAACTTACATTAAAATGTAATGAAACTACTGCTGCTTATAGCTAATCAAAATCAAAATACCATCACAAGAGCAATTTAGTTCTCCTTTGTCTTACAAATATAAACAGAGCAGCTACAACTTCACATTTGCTGCACTAATGGTTTACTAACTGATTTTGGAGCAATTTTATAAGTGGCACTTAAAATCACCAGCATTGTTTGTTTAGTCATGTAAGAGTGCAGTCAGTCTAAGTGTAAAGCCATAAAGGAGATCCCACACATCGCACCATTAACAATTCCTGCCACAATCTCCAATATGCACGTGTTACAAGCATGCGCTCCAGACAAACATCACTCTAACAGTTCAATAGAAATCTAAACACTGGTCACTTACTCATCAGATAAAAGTCAAAGATGCTGGTGGGCATGAACGGTTGTTGTTTGGGAATCACAGTAAAGGAAGCAGGAATGTCACCTATTATAGGGAATAAGCAGCCATAACTAGGCCAAGTGAAGTGCAAAAGAATTCCCATGTTAAAAAAAGAGGGAAAAGAGGTTGCTGAATCTGAATTAAGCATAGATTGGCCTACATTAGTGGGTGGGTGAATTGGTTCAATACGTGCAAGAGCTCATGTGGAGGCCAGCCACCACCAGTGGCACTGTGTTAAAATAATAAAGCAGGCACATTCTTTTACAGTAAATGAATTACTGTACATTATGACATCTATAGATGTCACTACTGATAAGGTGCATGGTACATACTCATATGCATGCTGCTTTTGACCTTTTTACATAGTATTGCACATACATATTTTTTTCATTTCTATGCTTTATCATGATAACAAACTTTCTTATCTAGCAAAATTGCAGATTGATCACAGCTGATAACATAACTGGCACTGAGCTACTAAAGTCATATTAGAGGGTTAGTGAGTTCAAGGTATAGGACATTATTCAAGTGAAATAAGAGGCTCTGTTATACTTCATGAGATTTTAAGACCTTTGTCTCCATGTACTTTGTTCTAACACATTGCAATAAGAAAGTATTTCACACCTGCAGAAGCAAAACAAATCTGTTAAGGGGATGCTGCTTTCAAACAAAAACGTGCCACTAAATCTCTTCATGAGTCCATTAGTGAAGTGTACATATTGTTTTGTGATCATGTGACCCTGGGTAACGTGTCTCTAGGATTTATTTTTAAACTGAGGTGATTTATTTGATTTGGGATTTAGACACAACATTAATTGTTGTTTAACATGTAGTTTAAGAAAACGAAGAAGCCATATTCAATAAAATATTGCAATTTTGAGTACATAACAAATCTGTTTCCTTACTCTACCAGGATTTGCAGTATACCCTGATTAAGGATAGTGGAGCATTTGTTGCTTGTTCCTACAATAGTTGCTGGAGTTAAGAAAATAACTCCACAAGTAACTTGTAATTTTATGTTTCAAACAGAGAAGGCAATAGAGAGGTAAAAGTTATGGCATGCAGATTTAAAATGTACTTGCAACCATAATCATAACAGCAATAAACAATAGTTTTCCAATAGTACAAACAGCAGAGTGCTGAAGGTGCGCCTTTGATTAAGTTAAATTCAATTCCAAAAATTTAAATTCATTAAGTTAGATTAAGTGAAAAAGTTTAATTCCTTGTTCCCTTCAACATGAGTAAGTAAAGCCATGCACCCTTCAGATTGCTCAACTCAAGTGGTCTGTCCTTTGGAGTTGGGAATAGTTATGTTTTCAATCAGAATTCAATAAAGGATTGAAAAGCAATGCATTAAATTGATAAATGCAGCTTCTTACTTCTGTTCCACCTCCTCCTTTCCACTTCTCAATAATATGCCAACTGTGCTAGGATACCAAAGACTGAGAATAAATGTCAGTGATTTTATTAGGAATACAAATAATTCTGAGCTATGGTATACACATTTATATTATATCTCTTTGCTCTAACTGCTCTTTTTTTATTTCTCTTAAGCAGTTTTTTAGGCACAAGAAACATTGTCAACATTAAAATATATGAAACATAACAGAGAACTCAAAGTCACTTAATCTATATATAAGCAACCTTTGACTGATAACAAATTTCTCCCTGTGTTTCTACTAGATAAAGTATAAATAAAATTGACAGTTGACTATTGACTTTATTAAGCATGGCAAATGGATTGAGTGATAAAAGATACATGTTTTGTCACAATTACCCTCAAATGACAAAACACAAAACAACAAACAAACAGGGTGAGAAATTATTTAAAGGGCAGCTAATACTTGCTTTATTGCACTGGTCTAGGTTAAGCCCAGATGATGAACAATGCCATACTCATTAAACACTAAAAACTGCTGTTTAGCAGGGGTCCCTTTATGACACACTAATTATTTCAATCATAAAGGATCGAGTCTGTTGTTCCAAGAATTTTAAGGCTGACCTTTAAGGTCATGATTGCAGTCAGAAGCCCTTCTTATTTGGACCCTTAATTAGTAACAAGACATTTGTGTCCTTTTTCTTCTGATAGATTTGTGCATCATCTACCTCGTTCAAATGTTATCACCCGAGTCAACTGCAGAAAACCATATAAAAAGGCAACTATTGCCACTCAAAAACCAACATCAAAGAAAAACAAATTACACTGGAAGGTGCGCTTGGCAGGAATTATGTATTTTGTTCCTACTTTGGATGGCTGTGCAGCTCCACAAGAGGCATTAGATTAATTAACACTGACTTACAATACAAAGCACTTTGAACTGAGAAAGTGCTCAAACCACAGCCAGACTGATGTGAAACTTTGTGCCCACTCCCCTAATCAGTCATTAGAATAACTACAGCCAATGATGAATTTCCTCTGTACAGCAGCCAAGAACAGAACTGTCCCATCACACGCACAACATAACCAAGATTTCTACAGTTCTTTTAATCAGTGTTTTTGTTGTATTTGTCAGGAGCAACATTTTTTAGGTATTGAGTAATGCGTTATGAGTAATGTAAATGCTTCTTTCAAACTTCTTTCAAGACTGTTTTCAAGTCAAACTTTTTTTTTAATCTAATTTTGGGAATGTTTTAAATTTTAATATTAATTACATTATCTTCCCTTTAAACCACATTGATGACTTTTAATTTCCCATAGTGAATCTCACCTTTTTGTGTACCTAATTTCAAACACATTTTGTTAAATTGGCATGTTATTTCATGCATTACAAAGTATTACACCTAATAACCCCCCTGAGTCACCCTTTAGCAACTGTGAGTACACCTGCAGTGTATTTCCATTGCATCACTACATGCTCACCTCTGCTGAAGCATTAACCCTTTGCTGTGCGAGGGCGCACTGAGATTCCACACTTAACTTTACCATACTACACAGAGACACGTTACAAAAAATAGTAGGCTCCCAAGGCGAGCAAGTGAGGTCAAATAAAGCTGACAACTCAAAATAGTTTAAAATGCCATAGGGACACTCAGTAGGAAACAGGATTTAGTATTTAATGTAACTAAAATTCTTGGCGCAGATGCTTCTTTGAGCACGTAGTATGTTGCTGTAGCTCTACCGGTATGGCATTTCAACAGCAGCAAAAGGTTGTGGATTCAAAACCCTGGGAACACACATTCTGATAAAAATATACCTTAAATGCACTGCAAGTCGCATTGGATAAAAAGCATTTGCTAGATGCGTAAATGTATTATTCGAGTAACTTATTTCTTTTATGGACTGATTGAATGCTCTACGTCGGTTACTTTAGGTTGACACAGACATGAGTTGCATAAATATAAGGCATTTTTAAAATCATCGCATTGTAAGTCTATTTTAAAGAGGGAAAGCGTAATCTGTATATTTGAATAAAATAGTTAGTCTGGTTTTGGCCATGCGTAATACTATAATTTAGCCGGTGCGTAAAGGCACACGAGTAAAATGACATGACATGCAACTTTCTTTCGTAAAACTGTATTCTTTTTTATATGTAGCGCTGCCGATAAACATTACGAAAGCAGTCTATGCAACATTGTTACCGAGGTTTAAAACGCTTAACGACGACAAAAACATTGATTCATTTTCAGCATCCCTAAATGAGACAGATGACTGCCCTCTTACCTTTCTTAAACTCCTCCAGCATAGCGTCGAGCTTTGTATCGTTGAAGACGAAATGTAACGGATGGCTGTAGAACTTAGTGATCGTCTTCAGCGGGGTGCAGTCGTCGGGATCCACAAACGCCAAGTCCTTTACAAACAGCAGGTCCACAATGTTGGATTTGTCCCCCTCGAACACCGGAATGCGCGTGTAGCCGCTCTCCATTATCTCACTCATGGAGTTGAAATCCAGCGTAGCATCGCTGGTGATCATGAAGCAATCGCGCAACGGAGTCATCACATCTTCTACTGTCTTAGTCCTAAGCTCCAGTGCACCCTGAATGATGTTCAACTCCTCCTTCACCAAATCGTTGTACGGATCTGTGACCCTTAACATCTCCAGAAGTTTCTCTCGGTTGTACACGGTTCCGATCTCCTGCCCGAGAAGATAATCTAACAGTTTACTTACCGGATAGGATGCTGGGAAAGTAAGCAGCATGAAGAATTTGGTCAAGAAGATTGTATTCGCACCTACAGCAAGACCGTGTCGTGAACATATAGCCTGAGGCACAATCTCCCCAAATATGACAATACCAATGGTGGAC
The DNA here is from genome assembly GCA_036877575.1 of Botia almorhae. Taxonomy (NCBI): domain Eukaryota; kingdom Metazoa; phylum Chordata; class Actinopteri; order Cypriniformes; family Botiidae; genus Botia; species Botia almorhae. The sequence goes on along the minus strand of JAZGTJ010005315.1, from coordinate 6,396 downwards.
ATTACAACAGCTATCAATCCAGAACCAGCAATGTCATCCAACAAAATGGTCAATGTGGTGTTTACCAGAACATTTCCCAAAAGAAGCGAGCAAAGCAGGTAGTTTCCTTGGCTCCTGACGGGTTCAATCTTCCTTGCATAGTTTTTCTCCTTTTCCGTTCCACAGTTTTGAACGATCTGCAACTCCATGGGATCAAGTGCCATTAGACCCAAGTTTAACCCGCTGAACATGCCCGAAAGGCAGAGCAACATTGATATAAAGATCACCTGAAGCCAAAAAGGGAGAAGAAACTTCTTCTCCTCCACCACGATCACTTTGGTGTCTTCTCCGTCGTGATAGATCCATGTGTTTTCTGTCCAGGGGTCGTGCATGCCAGCTACGGCAGGTGTGGAAGTGGCGATGCACAGGTAGTAAGCTTTGCTTCTTTCAGTCTTTCTCAGAGGTTTGACCTCAATTTCCACGATACCAGAAGTCTTGCGATTTAAAATAATGTTGGGTAAGATTAAAATATCTGAAGTCCTAATGCCACAGGGGTGCAAGCCCGAGGTCTCCTCTTGGCTCTTGTTGTCCCCAGAGGAGCTGTCAATGTTTTCAATAACTCGACTCCTCTCGTGTTCTGTAAATGCAATTTTTGACCACGTCTCGTTATTGATATTTTGCCCGTACACTCTCAATTTTACTCGAGACCTCTCACTGACCCGCAGATAGCCCATATCCATAAAAGAAATGTCGTCCGTATCCTCCAATCTCAGTCCGATGATTACCGTCTCCTCTCCTCCTCCTTCCTTACAACTTATCGGGGTAATTAAATAACTGCATGCAGTTAATAAAATCAAAGTAAAAGCTCTGACCCGGCAAGGTGACGCCATTTTTAGGGGGTACTGGAACCGACTGTTCTGCCGTGTTGATAATGAACAGCCTCTTGAATGAAAAGGGCTTTTAAAAATCAGAGCCAATCGGAGTCCGGCTTCATCGTCGCTGCGCGTCGCCTTGACTTGTGCATCAGGTCTCTCTTGGTCCCACTGCGCGGCTGAAACTGATCACACTTCAGCAAGAGCAGCGCGAACTCGTGCCTCTACAGATACCCAATCCAGTGGTGCAGCTGGACGGGGGGCGGGGACTTTACTGTTGGAGCAGCCAATGAACTGCAAAAAAAGTCACACTTAATGCAAATAAGCACATACAGAAGTGTCCTCGTGATCAGCTAGTTAAATGAGGTGACGGCATCTTTGACGGGCACCAAGATACAGTTGATAATTGTAATGAATAATATGATTACACGGAAAGAATACAGTAAATAACCGTATACAGACGGGTGGACGTCATTTCAGCCCGCAGTCATTCATAAAGTATAAATAGTCAAATGTTTTCACATAATAACTACATTTGTGGACAGCTTTAAATTAATATAATGCATATACAAAAAACAGACATCATTCTCTATTTTTCTTGCAATATGTTGCTGAAATGCAAGAGATTTAAATGCAAGAGACACAAACCCTATAACAAGATGTAGAAAATAATCTCTACTGAGTGTACCTGATAAGTACATTTGATCATTATCAGAGATCAACCAGATAAAAGGAAAGCTGCTTGATTATGAACTTACTATTTCACAATTCCGAAGTCTTTTATCTTTCTATCTCCTGATACTAATGTCAGCAGCAGTACACAATACAATACATCAGAGAATCAAGGTGCCTTAAACGTCTAATTGTATACTCATGAAACAGTATACATTTCCAAGTGTCTCAAAGCCTTTTATATGTAATGTGATGAAGCATGCAACCACTTAAAATAGTTATAGATTGTAAGTAATGCCAGACTGCTATTCTACACACTAACATGCTGAAATTCTAATTTTGTTTTTGTTGACATTAAATGTTTTTAAAAGTTTGCATCTTAGCATCTTAATGTGCATATTAAATTCTATTCATTTGTAAACTTACCATTAGTGAATTTAAAAGGCTTTTCAAATAATTCTGCCTAGAGTGAGGATCTTATTCCAAAAAGACCAGACCATTTGTGCTACCATTTATGAGATGAAAATGAAGTGATTAAACGTGATGACCATTAAACAAGAGAAACATGTCAAAGGAAAGGTAAAGATATAAGTGGTTGTGGCTGCTTGCTTTACAACAACTTGCATATTATCTTTTTTTCCCAAAATCGTTGTTCCTCTAAATCTTTTAAAGCTGCAATATGTAAAAAAGTTCATTTTGTTTTATTACAAACAAATAAAATGCCGACACATACAGTATCTGCATCCATTTTAAAGAGCTCAGAAAATGGCATTGTAAATTGAATACTTTTAGAAGTCTGTGCCTTTGTCAGAGTGATATTTAAATAAAATATTTAAATGTGTTGGCACTGTTGTGGCATGTTACATTAAAAACCTGTGAATATCTACTTTTGGCATGTATCAAACACTGCAATTACATTGCCGATTTTTCAAATGTATTAATGCTAATTTCATATGATAATATAATGGAGAAACAGATCCTGTTGCTGTCAAAAAATGAATTGGTACAGGAGTACTGTTGACCTTTTTTGACAGAACTTTTATTTTATCAGAATGCTATTAGCCTATTAAAAGTATTTCAGCAATAATTAAACAGTAAAACAATTGAAAATGAAATGAAAAACAATGCCTTGTCTGTGTGAGGAATTTTTAAAGGGTGGCTTGAGATTCCTTTCATTTTTCCAGCAGAAACTGAACACTAAACTAAACTATACTGATCTCAGAACATTGTGAAAAAGATTGATCTGATCCCTTTCGCATCTGAAAGCACTGTTGTGAAATCATGAGGGATTACACTTTATGAGGGGTGATTTGCATAGCAGTATCATTAAATGATTTATTCAAGAGTACACAAAGACTACTACAAGCATCCTACAGCTCATCTTTGGTGATAATCCAAATCCACATTTTTATTGTGGCAATGGAAAAAAACAATTTGATTACAAGTTCAATAAACCACAGGAGATTTCAGTTAGTTGATTTGTGACAATACAATAAAGATACAATAAAAATTAAATGTATCAGGGCAAGTAAATGTTTAAAATTGCACAACTATACAGGCCTGTGAGATATTGCTATATGCGTAAAATCAGTCTGATTAAATATTATGTTAAATATAACAATAGACTGAGAACATTTTTTAAATATCCTCTTATGGTACATATGACATCTTCATATATGTATATCTTTGTGATGGGCATAATACATCATATTGTAAAATAACAAATTATACATCATAAACTGCAGATTCTTGGTCCAACCCTGTTTTAGTACTGAAGACCTTTATTAGCCGGTTCAAGCACTAAACTCTACAGGACAGTGGTTCTCCAGGACTGGAGTTTGAAACCTGTGCATCACAATCTAAATTTGTTTTACAAAATTAATGGTATCAGTTTACAATAAAATTAGTTTTTAATTTTTACACTTTGAAAAAAAATTTAAACTGCAATTCATAAAATTTTTGTTACAAATAAAATTTGTTGTTAAGCAAGTACATTCGACATAACTAAATTTGGAGAGATTGTGCCTCAAATGGCGTTACAGAGACAAGATATGAATTACATGTTTAAGTTTACTTGCAGTCATTTGCAGCATGATTCCTGACCTGTACAGCACCCTCCAGTGGATGACGTTATACTTGCACTTCCCAACTGCTTGACAAGCTCAAAGGGATTAATTAAAACTCCCTGAAAAGAGAGGAATATTCTTAGTTATTTGAAGCACAGTACGTTTACATTTTTGTGTTTGCTTGGGCTAAATCACCACAAGCATTGATTAAATGGCATTTTTCAGTTGGAAAGGCAGACATTCCTTTGTGGCCAAGGCTTTGTGGTACAGCTGTGTGACCTTGTGTGTCTGTGGCTGCTGGGCCTAGAGCAGCTTAGTGTCCACAGATATACTGACATCAACAGTCTGGTGATAAATGCAATTGCTATTTTGAAAACATCATCATCTGCAAGTAAAACTTAAAGTTACAAATTTTAACAGTGTTTTGACACTGTTCTTCCATGTGGATAAATCGACGGTTTGGGGTACACCTACAGCATGTTATCCTGTGATCATTATAACAGAGTCTGTTATTCTTAACTTATAGACTTCTAAATGAAGGGTGAATTAAGAAAACCCCAAATATTTTCCAAAATATGACTTGTTACTGTAGGCCTATCATTGTAAATTTACTGATAGACTAAGAAAATGAAACATGTTAACACAAAACAGTATAACTATCCACTGTCTAATGCAATAACATTTTATACAAGGACCATATGAAGCATCATATTATAAACACCCTTATAAACTGCTGTTTCCAAATAACAATCAGTTAAATCAATCACTTACCCTGGGTTTGTCACAGCATCCTCCAGAGGCAGAGATTCGAACCCCCTGAGGTTGAAATGAGAATTCTTCTGAAAATCTGGAGTTGCTCAAAATACTGGCCACATCACCATCTACTTCCATTACTTTGTTTGCCTAAAAAAAATCCCAAAAGATATTTTCCTTATGCTAGTGCAGTATATGTAAATGCATTTTATAAACAACATTTAACATATAAAGTGGCATGTGCACCCATATCCACATTCACAACATCTGCATACAACTGATATGCAGATGTTCCTCCATACAGTTCCTCCATAAGAACAATAGACAAAATTAAATCTAGCAATATATGAAGCAGTTCATAAAATATTCTTATGCTCACAATAACATAACCTTACAGTTTGTTTATTCACATAACACAATAATTATTACAAATGATTAAAAGAAAGAAAGTGTACAGAATTTGATTTTAGTTGTATACCTTAAAGGTATATTGGACATCAAACTCAAAACTTTCCTCTACACCCGTAATGTTTCCATTATACATGGCCAGACAGGGATTCTTCTTTGAACCCTCTGGTAATTTGAAGAGCCGGTATGTGGCAGACACAAATTTGTAGTTACCTAAAGAAAGTTAAATTTGATAAAGTTACCAACTGATTTATTTTATTTTTAATTATTCACATATTCACATCACAATTTTAAATATTGGGCTTTCCTGTAGCTCAGTGGTAAGAGTATGGCGTTAACAACACCAAGGTCATGGGTTCGATCCCAGGGATTGCACATACTCCCAAAAATGTATAGTATAATGCAATGTAAGCCACTTTGGATAAAAGCGTCTGCCAAATGCATAAATGTAAATAGTCTGAATTCAAAATAACCAATTTAATGGATAATAATAATGAAATTGACCAAATAATTGTAATCTACACTCCTGGTCCAAAGTTTGTTTATATTGTACTGTTTATAAACTACTCATTTCCATGTTGAAAAAGTAAAACTATGAAATTACATAACTGGGTTTGGGAATGCCTAAAGACCAGATAACTATGGAGCTAAAACTGTGCCAAAATTAAACAAACCCAGCATTTGCAAAAAAATGCAATCTGCTTTGAAAGGGAAACATGACTCAAACATAAATACAAAAGGCAATTTGAGAGCAAATTAACAGGTGTAACAAACGGATACTTTCAGATGTCTCAATGCGATTTTCTCACAAAAGTGATCATGCTGATAATCGCATTTTACCCTAGTCTCCTGACAAAAGACCTGAACAGAATTGATTGATTTTTAATGCCAATATTAAAGCTTGTCTAGCAGTTACCATGATGTGGCTACCATGATGTGAATAAATAATTAAGATGTATATTTTGCCATGTATGTATTATATGCGATTTTTTTTTTACTAAATACCAATCATGCAAAAACAAATCATTTGGACAGAGCTTGGGCTGGCTGGACAGACCTGCAAGCAGCAAAAAAAAAAAAACAGTAACGTAAACGTAAGTTGAAAGATAACGCCATCTGCTGTTTTGGAAGAAGGTAGCACAGCTGCATTTGTGAGAAAATCAAGCTGAGAATCTCATATAAAATGTGTTCCAAAACACAGTATATTTATTTGTCACACCTCTGCATTTTTTCTCAAATTACCTTCTGTATTTGCAGAGCACTTTGTCTGAGAGTCAAGTTTCCGTCTGCAAAGCAGAATGATTTGCAAAATGCTAGGTTTGTCTTGTCACAATTTTAGCTCCATAGACAACACCTTATATTTTAGGTTCTTCAGAGTAGCCACCCTGTGCCTGCTCCGTACAATTTAGGCACTCAGCTTTTGGGTAAACAATTTTGGGTCAATCAACAACATAAGGCATCCTGAGATAGTTTGTAAACAGTATTGATGGAATTCTTGTGCATGTTTACATTTACATTTAAGCATTTGGCATAGGGCTGGGCAATAAATCGATTTTATCGATTAACTCGAATGTGTAGTTTACATCGATTTGCTTGAATGAAAATCGGTTTTATCTTTAACGTAATATGCAGACGCTCTGAGCCCT
>JAZGTJ010005314.1:0-27896 GCA_036877575.1 Botia almorhae | reverse complement strand
TACAGTCAACAGTTAAAAGTGACATAATTTAACCTCCACAGTGAACTTGCTGTTATCAGCACAGCTACAGTGGTATCAGACCTCATGTGAAGAGGTTACGTGGCGTATTGTAAAGAAGAAACTGGATCATCACAACAGGGGTAAATGGAGTCCTGCATCCTGCAGTCTGAAGCTTTTTGAGAAACTTCATCACTTTGGACCTATTTTAACATGTTAGGTATAAATATAATGACAGGTTTATTGTTCTGATCTTTCTGTATCAGTTAATCAAGAAGGAACATGACCTTGCTCTTCCCAGACTGACACTCACTCCTATTCCCTTATAACAACCAAGTTGTCCACAAAGTAAGTGTTCCTCTATTACAGATTGGTCGTTAGAGCTGCAGAAAGTCAGCCGAGCTCAAATCTTCATCCGCAGACTCACTTCACTTTGTATTGCTGAGAAATCCAACATCTGTTTATAGGGAAAATCAATTTCCTCCTGTCAAATATAATAAAATTGTATGTCTTGGCTAACATTCCTGCAGTAACTTTAGTAGAACTGTTTTTTGCAACATTATATATATATATATATATCATAAAAAGTAGTTAGTGTAACGTTTAAAGGTATTACGGAATTTTTATAACCAAGCAATAACGTTAATACAACATCTAAATAACTCAATGTTTTGAACGTTCCTTAAACTCTGAACGTAACATTTTAACAGTTTTATTACTTAATGGAAAAGTTACGGAAACATCTAAACTTGCTAGATGAGAAACAGTCATTATTGGTGGATCACCTGGTATGCAGAGTTATATCTGCTCTCTATATTTCTAGGCAGAGATCCATCCAGATTGATTCCATTTGTTTCTGACATGTGATCTGTTGTTGACATCAGATATGGAGTTGTCCACAATATCAGGGATGGTCTCAGGATCCTCCTGTGGTTTTGACGCAGACACTGAATCAGATGTCTTCCAGTCCTGAGTATTACACCACACACCATGTTTATCGATGTACAGTGAAAAAATTGTAACATCAAGCATATGACTGTATAATGCTTAGCATAAGCATATTTCATTAAAGCTTTTGAGTGGCCTGTATGTTATTATACCATGTATTTTGTTTGATGTCATTATAGCTCTTGAGAAATCTGTATGTTATAGCTTATTTATAGCTCATTTTCTCTGAGTCGAGTGAGACGACAGATAACTGCAAGGAAGATGTGCAATCACTTATCAGAAGAGCATCATGGTGACCGACGAAAACAAATATGCGTTATTTCGCATAAAACTATTTGAAATAATGAGTAGACAGAAATTATATAAAAAATGGAGGGAACAAAACTATTCTTCTGATAGACTCTTGAATATGCTTGTCCAAAACCAGATTATGAAATAATCAACAGCTTGATTATTATAAAATACATCATAAACACTAGCCGAATTTAGCACACATGATATTTATTCCATTATTTAACTGCATGGAAAAAATATTCTGATATTTCAGACAGCCTGGGAATTCTGACCTTGCTGACACAGAACACCAGAGACACCAGACCCCCCACCGGCATCACAGCAGGAGCACTGCACAGGCCTGTTACCATGGAGACCAGCGTAACATCGATAAGGTCCGTCTCTACCAATTTGCATATAGTAGAAAACAAAAGACCTGCCTTACTATTGTTAAATAAAAATAAAATCATTATAAACACATTAATATAGAAAAAGTGATATACTGATATGTGTCAAACACCTGATCTTGCAAAAGATTTATGGGAATTGTGCTGAAACACGTGTAAGTCTGCAGAAGCAGCACACACACTTACACTGCATGCGTGTGTGTGTCTGAGCTGTGGGACAGACATCTGCAGACAAACCATCATGGATGAATGTCCACCAGGCACACTGTGAGTTTTACATATAGAAACCTCTCCAAAAACAAAGACAAAGACAAAATTTACATATTAGAATATATAACAAATGTTTTTTTAAAAACATAATTAGTATAATTACATGAGCGATAACCTTATTTTTTTTTTACCTTTGGGGTTTCTGCAATTAGTTTAAAATATACAATTAAATTACAACTAAATGTTTATTTACTTTGTTGATATCAACGCAATGTTTCTTATAATGTGGCCCATTTTTAACCCACAAATACTGCAGAGACACAAAATGATGTAATTAACATGTTTTAATTTCAGGCCACATTCAGAACGCCACATTCATCATCTTCATCTACTGCCAGCCAGCACTGGCCCAGAAAGAACCAGCAGGACCCCTGCACCAGATCTCTGACCGGCACGACCCTGGGACAGCTGGGAGATTAACAGCTGGGAGATTAACCTACATTATTATGCCTTAGGTGCACCTTCCGAATTTGACCCAGACTCTCTGGAGTGCTGCACAATGACCAGTGAGTGAGAAATAGTGAATAAAGCTAAACCATGTCAGAAATGAACTATAGTAACATCGAAAAATAAAATTGAAGAGAAAGCATTTGTCATGAATCTTCATACTACAAAATACATTTTAGGTTTAAGTTAATGGTCAGTTATATTATACTTTCAAGACATGACAAACGTATAAGCTATGCTGCCAAAAAAGTATTTTTGTTATATTTTACAGTACAAATATTTGATCATCTTTAAATATGATAAATGCACTTGAGAAGCAACACAGCATTAAACTTAAAAACTTGTTGTCAGGCAATATGTCTTTAAAATGTGTGTATTTTTTCTCATTTCTCACAGAAATGTTTTCACTTGTCTAAAGTATAAGCAAATACAGTAAAGTGCCTGTGCATGCATGAACACATTTTTTGCTGTGTAAGCGTTTACCTAAAAATAAACGTGTTTCTAGAGTTGCAGGTGAAGAGTTTTTAGTCAGAGCTGCTGAGTTCCCTGGTTTGATTCCTGCATTTTTATACAGAACAATGTGAACCTGAGAACATTGTCCATATAAGAATTAGACTTCTATGTGCAACTTCATATGCATTCATGCAATGTATGCTGAAATAAACAAGATTCTGTTTCATTCTCAATACAACGATTTATATCTGTGCCTGCATCATGCTCCTGGATCTAAACTCTGTATCTATGATGACAGTATAAAAAAACTGATTTGAGTGACTGTTCACTGATAGCAGGAAAGGGACCTGTAGTTTTCTGTATCGAAACATCAGCTGTCCTACTGAGGATCACAAACACATTGTATATAGATCCAGGAATATTACAGACACAATGATCAGCGTGTAGTTAGTTTTGGATCTGGATCGCAGGAGAAACACGCCTGTAAATGGAATGTTAAAAGCATTAAGATGTGTCAGATCTGATGAATGTGGGGAGAGAGTGCAGCCATACTGGATTAACTGCTAACCATCTGTTGAGTTGTGACTGCTTATGATGTTCTGATATGCCAGGTTGCATCTGAAAAAATTAAACGATAACAAATAAATACAGTCACTTAAAATAGGATTAAATAAGGATTATGAACGCAGAATTCCTGACAATATTGGCTTACATGACAAATTATTGAGGCAATAATTATTATTGTTATTAACAATAATTGTTATTGTTATTAAGAATTCATTTTAAATTAAGTTTCAATCAATATCATTTGCTTTGAAAACAGTCTGTTATTATTTATTAATAATGTATTATTTGGGAAATGTAGTTTAGTTAGATATTTAGCTGAATGTCATAATGTCATGAATGTTTTTTACTTTTGCAGCTTTTTAACACAGACTTATTCCAATTTCTGGACCTTCTATCCAACCTAGATTTTCTTACTTGAACGCCAATATTGGACAGGTAAACTGCCTGGAGGCCATAACTGTGACATTTGGGATAACTCTACAAGTCTAAAATACATTAAACATATTTTTGTTCTACCACTAGATGGAGCATTAATCGACTTTATAATAATACTCTTACCTGCAGCTGATCTTGTGGGGGGAAACCCCACCATGAAGAGAACAGCCATTGGGATTCACTCTCTCACAACACCCCAAACACTCATTATATAAAAATGAGTCCGCTTTAAATATGTTTAAGCCTGGTGAATACTCACTTGACTAGAGTTTTTTTAAAATCAGTAAGCATGTAAATCATTTCCAATACATTTTCCTAAGACAACCAGGAAACACTACTAAGTCATTTTACATATTGTTTTGTTTGCAAATTGTAAATGGTAACCTGGTCAGTGAGGGTCAGCTGACAGACATCTGAAATGAATTTGGAGCATGTAAGTGTTGGAAGATCAGCAAAGGACTCTTGGATCACACTCTTGGAATACTTTACGATTGTCATTAGGATCCCCACCAGAAAGATTAAATTCATGTTGAAAATCTCTGCCCTTGTACAGAAGTTCCCTGGACTGTAGCTGTACGCATACATGTGAACACAACCACGATCAGATCAAATCGAAGGAAAAGTACATTCAAATAAGCATCAATCCAACCCAGCAAACAGGAAATATTCCCAGAATGTTGTTATTATAAGTTAATGTAAAACATTCTTGCAATAACATTAATATAAAGCTTTTAATGTTATGCGTCATGTATAAAAACACTATTCTTAAATTGTTAGTGGAAGGTTTTTAAAAAGTTACAGAATTTAAAACATTTTAAATAACATTTCTATAGCCAAGCCATTAATACATTTAAAAACAGGATGTTAACATTCAAAATAACATTTTTAACATTTCTGTTACTTGATGGAAATGTTTTGGAAACATTTTCACAACCTTAAATTGTTAGCTGGGAAAATTGAAAGTGTGTGTGGATTTCATAGCCTGTGCTGGGCTGCACTTGGCAGATCATTCCCTCTGGAACAGCTTGTGTGTAAAAGAACAGCTGGCTCTTCCTCTGCAGACCCTCCACAGAACCTGAGAGGATAAAAAGTAGCAAGAACGCAAAGAGCATTTGGCCAGAACATAATGTATTTGAATGAATGCTGGCAAGTTTTCCTCAAGGTGTGAATTTTATTGCTTTGATAATTTTCATCTTGGATCATTTCTATTAAATATTACGCTGAACAATTACCATATTTTCAATAAGCAACAGAAACAGCCTCATAGCTGATTTATGGGAACTCACTTGCAGACACCTCCAGCATGTAGCAAGACTTTGGTTTAAGCATGAAGTCTTAAATGTGACAACAGAGGAGGACAATCATAATGAAAAAGGAAGGAAAAGCAGCAGAAAGCAACCAAACTTGAGTCTCAATGTTTATGGATTTATGCATTTGGCAGACACTTAAATCCAAAGCAACTTACAGTGCATTCAACATACATTATTTATCAATATATGTGTTCCCTGGTAATTGACCCCACGACCTTTGCATTGCAGCATCAACTGAGCTACAGGAACATTGGATTTGCCTGTGTAGATCTAGCAGGGTCTTTTCAGAGACACGTTCAAGCAGACTGGAGTCCACCAGGTTATCACCCTTACTGTCATGTGAGTGAGAGGAAGAATCTCCATTCCAGCTACATCGAATAGAATCCATCCCTTACACAAAAACAAAATCATAGTAATCATACTATAAAAACTCATCTCATTTGAGATTTTTATCGCAAGTTCCAAAACAAACTTACCACGAGGGGGCGCCTGATCTTATCTTGACGTGCAAGGAAGAGGAATATCAGTTTTGAACAGAGCAATGCTTTCAGAAATATTAAAAACCTTTGAATAACCTTGTTCTGGTTTGTAAAATAATTTAAACTTCTATACATCTACCAGCATTCTTAAATAATCTTCAAAACAGTTTCTTTTCACCGCCACTGTTTCCACGATAATACCATATCTGAGGTCACATCAGTCATTGACACACTGTCTGAGGGTGGTTAAGAACCATGGTACTCCCACTGAAAACCCTGAATATTTGGTTTCCTCCTGGATGGACAGAGAGAAGGGTAGGTGCGAAAGTTCGGTAGTTGGAAAAGACGCACCCTTGGACAAGTCTGTGTTGGGACTTTAAGTTAGAGTATGTGTGCTCATATCATGGGGTTTTGTGTATATCACTGAAGGCAATATATCTTGTGTAACTGGGGCTGAAGCAGCAGTATCATTAGATTAAAGATAACCAGACACTCAGTGTAAGGTGTCGCAGCAAGCTGTTAAATTCTCCTCTATTTTAAATGGCAAACCTAGATCCACACTGCTAAAAAACTGGGCTGAAAGAAAGAGAGAGCGATCCATTGAACATTTATATAAAAAACAGTTATCTTGATAAATATTAAATGACTGTATTTTTACCCTCTGTAGCCACTTTGCTTGAGGCATTAACCTGGTACAGACAACAGTAATGGGTGGCATTTTGGGGATAGACGTCACACTCTTTTCAGAGACCAGAGATGGAAAACTCTTCGTTCCAGTTTACAGAATTTTCTCGACTATGTTTACAAAACACATAAACGTGGCTGCATAGAAAAAGAAGAAAATTAAATCATTACATACCTGTAATGTAATTGCCTACTGCGGTACTCATTTATTGTATTTTATTTATACAGTAAAACTGATCCTACATGACTTGTTTTGATGTCACAGTAATGACCATATCAGATGTAGATGATCGATTCCCACTGTGCACACCAAGAGTGAACCGAAGCAGATCGAATCCAGATCTCAATGCTTTAGTGGGAAACTGAAGCACTGCTGAACTCATCAGTATGTTTCTATTGAAACAGCTGCCTTCTTTTGTGTTTACACAATGGAAGTCTCAAATGTGCTCAAAAGTAGATTCAGATATAACATCATACTGCAACTGGCAACAAATGCTGTGTTGTTGCAAATAAATCATCTATTTTTTCCAATCTATTTAGATTCTTATGTACCTTATAGTATTATTGGGGTAATATGGGTCATCCCAGCCCATCCCGCTGTTCCATTTCCAAAATTGCAGCAACATGAGACATCAGTTCCTGGGCTCGTGGCACTGTTTATTAACACTGAAGGTCTGTACAGAAGCCTGTTGGGCTGCACAGCTCTCCAAATTCATGACAGGATAAACATTTGAGCTGACTGAAGTGAGAACCTCAGACACACTGATGGTTACATTGCATCTGCAAGATGCAAAAAAATTGAAAACAATATACAATATATATTTAGACAAATAATAAAACCATAAAAGCAACAATCAAACAAAAAAATTTTGTCTGGAAGCTAATATCTCTTTAATATCTAAAGGTCCTCAATGTTGTTTTATTTCTGGTCCATCCCCAAGTCACCAATAAAGATACAGTGACTCTGGCCCTTCTGTTACTGCTGTTACGTCTGCTGTTGCGTCGCATATGCTCATTTGTCAGAGTGAATCCAAACAGCTCAGAAAGACATCGCACATATAGAGCAGAAAATATAAATAGTGGTGAGAGGTGTGTATGTGTGGCTTTGATTTATGTTGGAAGGGAGTCACACCTAGCTTGTGGCTATGGGTGGATTTTCAAGATGCTTGTTTTTGCTGCCTGTCCTCTGCTTCTATGGGGCACAGGAAAGGATATCCTGCTCTCTCTTGGACAACATGAGACTCAAATGCTCAGCCCCGGAGGGACATACTTTAATCCTCCAGCTGGCTGAATGAGTTAGATACTGTTCGTCACGGTCACATTTGAAAATATGAAAACAAAAGGTGGTTACACATGTTATTTTGTTCTGTCTATATATTGTTATACATCTGTGACTTGTACACTTTGGTGAACATATTAAAATGTTACAGTGCTATAGCAGGTAATATTGCATTCAAGCAGCACGTGAAGCATTCGCTGGCCATAACAGACACTGAGGATAACTAACTGTAAAGAAAACCATAGAAACGTTTTCTTTACTCAAAACTGGAGTGCCTGGAGGAAGAAAATACGCATACAAAGGATGTTGTATTGCTTAGATGCTTTTATAAGCAAAGATTATTGCATCTTGATTTGAGTTGTGTGAAATCAAATTAAAATGAATTTAATTAAAAGCACTATTTAATTACAGGCATGTTAATCCCGGCCACTATATGTGGGTTGCCAGGGCAAGGTAGCCAAATAACCTGAAACTTCCAGGAGGGGCTTTCCAATCTGTAGTCTGTCAGTCAAAGCAGCCACAGTGAGATCATGAACAGAAGGCCCTCTGCTTCTGTATGCCACCAGCCAACCATCTCATTTCCATAAGGGACATTTACAGAGCAGGATCATCTGAGTACCAGACATTCTTCTTAATACAAAATTCTAAAAATATTATCTATCTGTACAGTCAGACTCATTATCATAATGATTTTTGCTCAAAATCTGTTTGATATGGTACTGACTTGCACTATACAAATCCTAAGTAATAACTTTCCTTATAAAACATTCCTAATCTCAAATACTTTCCTAATTTAAAAAAGTTTAATTTAAAGTTATGTATAATTTAACTTTATCAGTACTTGTTAAACACATTTCAGGAAGCAATATTGACAGATACTGTAGATAACAACAGAAAGCTGTTGTTTACTGTAGAAAACAACAAAGTTACTACTTTTCATTTATTTACATATTTTAAGCCTTAAGGTTCCGTTTCCTCACGTTGGAATACATCCAATGAGCTATAGTTCCTCTGAAGAGCTATAAAACGTGTAATTTTATATTTTGAACAAGTTCCCGAGTGTATTTTAAATTTTCAGCGTTCAAGAGTTTAATCATGTAGGCCTTGTCACATTTAATATCAGCATTGATACATACCGTTTCCCTGGTTCTCCTCGGCATGAATGAGACCAAAAACGAGTGGCAGAATTAAACAATTCGAACCGTCCGGTCAGCAGCACCATCGTAGCAATTTTGCCGTCTTTCGTGGTTAGTTTAAACAATTTCTTTCCGCGCTTGTTCACGTCTCTGTGAACAGGCGATTAGGAGGCGTGGCTGTTCTTGACTGACGTCCCCAAACGGTGGAGGTGTTGGAAGCGATTGTTTTGCGCCTACAGTCACACATCGCTAATTGTATTTAATGACAGTATTTTGTGGTTGTTCTTTCGCGTTGCTGCTGTTTTAAAATGCTAACACAAATATTAATGGACTGGTTTAGGTCCATTTCCAGGATGTATAATTAACATAAAGACGGCTGAAAATGTGTTACCAGAATGTGTGTAACGATGACTCACTCAAAAGTTTCACACAAAATAACCATGAACCCAAATGACACCTGCTGTGAGTACAGGCCTGTATTTAATACAAAAAGCCAAGCAGAATATCCCCATGTAAATAAAAGTGAATACATTTTATTCTCAAATAGTAATTTAACCAAAATGCTCCTATTTTCCCCAGAGATGTTATGTCTAGTTCACATTCAAATTCAAAGATATTATAAAATAAAAAAACAGGAAAAACTGAGGAACTCATGAAGCTAATTTAATTAGTGACAAACACTTTCAAAAAACACAAAAGCAAAACACAACAAGATGCTCCATGACAGCGTGTGGAGCTTTTATTAGTTTGTTTCTTCAAACATTGAACTGAACTGGTTCTTTGCAATTGTGTTTTCATGCTTTGATTGTGTGTTTTGGAGGAAAAGCTGACGTGTGTTTATGCCGAGTTCTTGTTTTCTTTAAGACATCTCAGGTGAAAGCAAAGAAGCCACTGTGTAAAGCCTTCTGACAAGGTCTGATTGATCACATGCCAATGCTGTTTGTGGCTTCAAAGGTCTGTTAAAGACCAGTCGGATTTAGTGAGAAGCAGACATTATTGGTGAGGCATGAACACATTGTTGGTGACCCACACCAGGGATGACAAGTGCTGGCCCGGCCCACAGCTACATTCCCCAGAGGAAACAAAACCTGCCACTTCAAACACTCAGTATATGTATTTATGTTCCACAATGATGAATGACAGCTTTAAAAACCAGGGACACAGACGCCCCAGGGCAAAATGGATGACAAGGTTAAATGGAAATAGCTCTTACTGAGTGCTGGTGGAGTGTAACAGCTTCTCACTCTGTGGACATCATGCTACGTCATATACAACGGAGTGCAGTTTTTGGGTTCGTGGAGCGCCGGAGCACGTCGACAAGACCGCGCCCCCTTGCGTTTCCTTAATTTCCTTAATTACTGAATTCTTAATTGACAACTGACAAATGTATATTTATTCACTTGATTTATTTGATGTAACAATGGATTATTTAATAGATTATATATGTCTTTTTCGTCCTGAATGTTAGAAGTTCACTACCATATTCGCCAATAAATGAGAATTTATCCTTTCATATGTTTATGCAACAGTCTTATTCATATTACAGAAACAGCACACAAATGTTTCTGTTAGATAGATAGACAGATAGATGGCCGAGAGAAAATAACTGTGACAAACTACCCCCACCTTAGAGAATATGAGGGACTTTGTCTTTTCAATTATATTTAAAAAAAATCAAAAACATGTTACATATATATAAATCCATCTTGTTTAAATTGTGATTAACACTCTGGATTGATTATCGGTGTTGTAATTCAGACCAAGCCGTGGGAGGAAAGCAATGCATGACAAAGCAGTGTCAATTGAAAAAATAATCTGATTGACACCAGAAGAGGTAACAATAAACAAAGAACTGGCTACCATATGTTTAACAGCTGTTCTGTACAATATACGTTTATGCACAGATCAGACAGCAGGGGGCGATAAACTGTGACTGCATAATCAGAAATACAATCAAACGACGTGGTTACGCAATGTAGAAAGGTAACGTTCGTAATTTTAACAACACGCACCTAACATGAACGCTACTAAACAGTCTCTGTCTCCAGGACAAAGATGAAATGCCACCTCATTATCCCTTTTCAGCAAACACAGAATGTTCCCCTAACGTTAGTATTTGGTTACCGTTTGGTTATTTATTGGCAACCAAATAAAAACGTTCTAGGAACGTGTTTTAGGTTTATTGTACAACCCAAAACGAACGTTCTGGAAACCAAAAAATGTTAACTAAGTTAACATAAGTAAATAGTCATAGACCAGGCAGTTTTAGCATGAGGTTATGCGTATTGGCAATCTGTCTTTTTCCATTTTTATCTTATTTTTAAAGCCGTCTGCTGTGCAGAACTATCTATTGAGTAAAACGCAAAAATTGAGTGAGGCGCACAATACAGGAATACTAGAGAAGAGAAAGTCGCTACGTTCACCAATTAGGTGGTGAATGCCGAAATGCTGCGCAATCTTTCGGGCGAGATCGACTTTGTTGGAGAAGCAGAGGAAGTTGTGAAAGATTCAGAACAGCTCGTAATTGCAAAAACGAAACAAACTGCCTTAATAATAAACAAACCTCTTTTATATCACTGTGGGCTACTCCCCCTTTCACAGCTAAAAATACAGGATACACTAAATATACACACAGTATACTAAATATACTAAAATACAGGTTAAACTAAAGATTTTTAGGCACCAAGAAAGTGTCTGTACAGGTCTTTCAAAAAAACATTAAACAGGTATTAGTAGATATTTAAATTGATAATAATCTTCAATAATAATCTAAATATAACAAAATGCTTGAAAACAGGTAGGTCAATTAAAACTAAAAACTATACAAGATAACAATGATATACATTAATTTAAAATATATTTGCAGGTGTGATAATTGCCAGAAGTCTAAAAAAATCTGAATCAAATTGGATAATTTTCAATCCTTTCCAGTAAGGCCTCAGAGTAACCAGGGGAATAATATCTGTGGGAGAAACCACACAATATACATTAAAATCCATATTTAAGGGTTTACAGCCTTATAATAGAATTCTGGCATTGTGTTTTATTGCTAAGATAAATGTGAATAAACCTGACTATCTCCTCAGGGTAACAGCTGTTGATTGCATTAATATATTCCTGAATTTCAGAACCAGGTTCTGCTTTGATCTCCTGTACTTTCTTCAGACCACCGCTGGTGACGAACAAGCGCCGTGCTTTACTGTCATGAGGAAGAACCTTTAAACATACAATATGAGGAGAAAAAGAAAAGCTGAGGCCCTTGAACAATTGACTTTGTGACTAACCAATGCAGCTTTCGTAAGTGGTGTGGATTGTAAACATTACTGTCCCATTACCTTACTGAACTGGCAGATGACGTGTTTAAGAATGTTGCTAGGAGCGTCATACAAAAGAGGTTCGAGTGCTGGCAGATGAGTGCACTTTTGAAGGATGTTCTTTAAGGCCTTCTTGGCCTGTTTTGAGTACGTAAACAAAGCAAAGAAGAGATAACAGCTAACATGCACACATTCTGTCTTCTTGAATGGCATTAGTAAAAATGTATATACAAGCAGCACCTTTATCAGCTGTGACCTCACTTTTAGTGAAGCTGCTCACCTTGACCTGCAGGTCCCCTGAGCGTTCAGTGTTTAAATATAAATATAGGAGTTTGGGAAGTACATTGGCAACAGCAACAGCTCGTGCATGCTCAGGTGTGTGTCGACCGATCTGGCCAAGTGCCCAAGCTGTAGCTGCCTTGATATGATCTTCTTGCTCCTCCCCTAGGCAGATAGCCAACTGTGACACACCCTACAGGAGCCGAGAATCAAACATGAACAGTTGAAGAGAGTAGAGGAGAGTTAATTATGAAATATTTTTATGTCAATAAAATTCATGTTTTACATATGAGTTTATAAAAGAATGTGCTATTAGCGTTCCAGTATAATAGGATGCTTCTGTAGGTCAACTGGTAAATCACTGCGTTAGTAGCGCAAATGTTGTGCGTTCAATTCCACACATACTGACAAAATGTATAACTTGAATGTACTGTAAGTCGCTTTGGATAAAAGCATCTGCCAAATGCATAAATGTAATGTACCAGACCTTAGATACAATCACAGCCATGGCTAGGTTCTCTGTGTGTGCGGCCACATAGCCCAGCATCATGATCCCCGGGAGGCGTACATTCCCCCTGGAGTCCCCAAGGTAGTCAATCACAGCCGCTACGCCCCCCACATTCACTATAAGCTGAGCCAGCTGAGTAGAAAACACATGTGAACCAGTGTGACATAATGACAAATAATTAGGAGGAAGTTTAAGGAGGCAGACCAACCAAACAAGCAAAACAATTTTAGGCAGGTAAAAAAAACTGGGTGATGCAACGACTGTGGGGTTTCCAGCTGTCTGTTTCCTGTGCTGCGCTGGTGATAAATAACAGGCCCACATTCTCCATGCTTTACAGACTAGCTGCCTCACACGGTGTTATTTAAACAGGGGGTGTCAAAGAGCTGATAAAACGGAGATTCCAACGTTACCCGAGCATCTTGAACTCATTTAGCGGGTATGTTGTGCATGCGGTAGGTACCTCGGGGGTGTGTTTTGTGATTTCTCGAATAAGAGTGGTGGCGTTCTTTCGAACGCATTCATCCGGGTCCTTTAGGCAACCCAGTGCTGCAGGAAATATCTCAGCCTCCACTACCATCTCCGCTACGTCCACAGAATGTTTGGCAATTTGGCCGAGAGCTGAGAAAACCTGCCTCTGTAAAGTGCAGAAGGAAGGGGCTTGGAGAACAGTACAAGAATATAGGCTTCCATGCCTGATGCTTATAGACTATGCATCACTGTGCCACCTACCTTTAATTTGGAATCAGGGTTTAGAATCATCTGTGCTAAGTAGGGGATGGCCCCTGTGTCCACCACTGATTGAGCCAGCTCAGGAGAGTGCTTGGCTATGTCGCTCAAAGAAGAGGCTGCAACCCTCTTTAGGGTGATTTCAGGCTCCTGGATACACAAGACGAGTAGAGGAACGACTCCAGCATCTACCACTGCCTGAGCCAGCTCTATAAACACAAAGACAGAGTTTTATTGAACTAATTTGGATAAAGAATAAATTGGTTAGAAACCTATTTTGATGCATTGAAAACCTTTTTGGCGCAAACTTACGTGCATTATGTCTGGCAATGTAACTTAGCGCCCAGGCAGCAGCCTCTTTGACCCCAGGGTCAAACTCCTCCAGGGAGATTGCAAGGGCGTCCAATGCGCCACAGTCCACTACGGCCTGGGCCAGCTCAGGAGAGTGTTTAGCAACAGCCCGAAGAACAAATGCAGCAGCTTTCTTATAGAACCGCTGTATTTCTCAATCCCCAGTATTCCAGAGGAGAAAGGCAAAAGAAAATGAGGTACAGAAAGACTAAAATGCTTATGAATCACCATTAATGAATCATAAGTCCATATATCACATGCTGAATCATTCAGTCAGAACAAAAGACCTCATCTGAAAAGTGTTTTATAGGCCTCTATAACTCTATCTCACCATATTACAATTTTAATGAGTTTTAGCACAAAACGTTTTCCAAAATAAACAGCTTTCAGTTTTTGCTTTACTGGGTTGAATGTACTCAAGGCAGTGCACAAACATGTTGTAGTCAAACCAACTTTTAGTTATCTAGATATCAAATAAAAGAATAAAGAATATAGGTAAACATATTACTTTCACTTTACGATTATCATAAAACATTTACGACCAAGCTTTAAAATAAGTGCATACAAATATAACCATTTTTTAAATCAAAATAGCTAAAGGTTAACTTGCTGGGCTAACAGTGTTAATGGAACATTTTTTAAATGTAATTTGGGTATGAAAGTTTGACACCTGAAGACAAACCTTTTAATTCAAATTAAAGTTACGAGATTCAGCTGAGGTTCAGCTAAAGAGGCTCTTACGTTTTGCTCCGCCAGGGAGTACACAAGCTGAGGAAGAATGTCTCCTTTTACTACAGCCTCAGCCAGGTCATCGTTATAGTTGGCAAGCCTTCCGAGAGCCAGAGCTGCTGTCTGCTGAATAGTTGGGACCGCATCCAAAAGGAGAGGCCTCAAAAGGGACATTACACCTAAGCCAAAGAGAGCGAGCACATTTGTGCAGGGAAGAAAACAGGAATGAAAGACACTTCAGAGCAGATGAGGATACACTTGATTAAAATTCCTCAAGTAATAAAAGCATTTAAATAAAACGTTTAAATGACACGTTCATCAAAGATGCGAAAGAGAACAGGGGTAATGTAAATATACAATTTCTGTAATATAAAAAAATGTTTTGTAAGACATTTCATCCAGAAATATTTATGTGCAAGAAAGGTTTATTTGTCAAAGTGAAACTGATAGAGATTTAGATAAAACTAAACACTGGACCCCTGCTTTCTTTTTTCCTCATCTGTGCCGAGTGTTTTTATAAAGAGGGTTTAGAATATTCTCTTCTAAACTGAGCATTGTATGTTGAGAAGGGGTAGAGTATGGGAGAAACTGTAAATTAATATAAAAACCTGTTTTTAGCCGTTTATATTATACAGTCATCCTAGGCATGTGCCTTAATTGTTATACATGACCTGTACATAATTATATGTAAAATAAATTTCTAAGCTTATTTGTTATTACAACATAATCCACACACACACATACAAATACATAATATTAGGATAATACACTACGATTGTTTCCATTATTCATTATAGTCTAACTTCAAATGTTTTTTAACATAAAGTTTATAACAACTCACCAGCATTTTGAAGTATTTCAATATTTTGTGGTCTTGTTGCAAGTTCTGCTACGGTTTGCACAAATTGCGTTCTTGCTTTCTGGTACTGCTCAAATACTGGAAATAAATCAATTTGTCACATAGTTATATATTATGAACTTTTTAATATCGTCGTTCCGCGGAACGGACTTACCTTGCAAAACCTGCCTCTGACTCATATTTATATTAAACTGGAAGAAAAATACATAAATTTATGTGAGCGCGACAAAAACTACACCCACTGTTATTAGGAAACAGCGTTTGTTGTGTCTTTGGGTTTAGAGGAGGCGTCAAACCGTTGTCCTGGCAACAAACCGGAAGTGATATTCACGGCGTTCGTGTGGTGTACTCTCAGTCGTGGTTGTTCTACTGCTGGTCTACAATGAAACGTGCATTTCAGATCAAATTATTGTTAATGCGAAACTCAATTGATATCCAGACTAATCGCATGTTAAATAATCCCAAATTATCTTCGCATATTAAATGGGATGCAAGAACAGTCGCTGAAAGTGAGATTGCGGAAAGTAGCAGCTGCGAGGGCGAACAGCTGCCTCCATAGATGCTGCATGGTTACCGTAGAGACAACTGCAGTCAGAGCAGCAGCGCGGTTTAGAAATTAATATTAGCCGTCGTATTTTCGCATCTTCTGTACAGACATGTAATCAGCAATAAAACGAGTGCTTGCAAGTGTGTATAGACAAATGCCAACTTTTTATTAGTAAAAAGCAGCGGAATACAAACTTTCAGTGTGTTTACTTGAAAGAATTGTGACACTGATTTTTTTTAATAATTTGTAATAAATTCTTATACTTTTCAAACTTCAATTATTCCAATTATTTTCAAGATTTATCAAAACATAAATTCTATGATATATATATATTCTGGTCGTCTGTAGACTTCTGTTTGCGCGCTTCCATTCGCTGTCTACACTAATTTTAGTAACATGACAAATGTCCAACCCTTTTACCAAGTACTGGACACATTGTGAGTTGTCTACGGCAGTTTTCTTGTTTTTTTATATTTGCATTTAACACAGTAAAATGTCTTGTAATTTAAATTTTACAGTTCTTACAGTTATTTTTATATTGGCTATTTGCTATGGTCTTTAAAACAATCTGGCCTTCACATTCTAACGCAAGGTTGAGGAGTTCACGTCAACCTCAATGTCACTTCTGATAAGGGTCTTGTTCTCACCAGAGCGAGACTGTCAGATTTATTACCATTCCTTGCAAAGACACTCATCTGCGCACTGATCTCGCCCTGTTTGCAAAAGTCGAAACTGTTTGCAAAACTGATCTTTTGTTTTTAGACGTAGACCGATGATTTCAAATGTCAAAAACTAAATGTAATATTGTCATTGGCGTCGTCTTAATTTGAGTGACCATCATTTAGGATCTGTTTAGAGTATTCTCTAAAACACTTATCTAATCTTTTAAACAATTTTGTGTTTTATAGCCAAAATGAGTATTATAGACTACTGTTACCTATAATAACTCCCCACATAATGCCAGAATGTTAAACCTGTTACTATAGTGACACTATAGTGACTATAACTGATACCAACTGAAAGATTTCTTTACCAGGCTGACTGTTTCCTAATTGTAGCAGATTCGGTGCATACCCCAGTTAAATAACTAGATACATTCCCTTAGTGTGACCGCAAATAAATTTTATGCTAAACGTAGTTTTACGTCGGTAATAATAATGTGTATTTTCTCGCCCGCTTCTAAAGACCAACGGGCTAATCTGCATAGGTTAATATTTTATCATTACCTTGTTAATATTAAGTATATTCGCCTTCTACACCGATGTTGATCATAAATGTTTTAAAGTCATACGATAGATGTGTAGCATGCCGTTTTAGTGTAGTTAAGACAATGGTGTGGAAATGAACATGATAAACAAGCCATAAATCGATTGTAGCAACTACATCATATCTACCCTACAACAGATTGTATCTGACATGATCGACTGGACATGGTCACAGGTTAACCGGATGAGCTCCGCGCAGATGGGGACTTACCAGTCGGTGTGGGTGCACGTGTCTAAACCTAGATTAGATGCAAACTCCGGAAAGTAAAGTCTAAAAATGTCCATGACAAATTTATTCATTATGCTAAAGCTTTTTATTTTTCAGAAACGGAGTAAGTTCAAAACTCTTGTGCACAGACGGCAAAATATATGACACGCATTGAAGCTCTGCTATACGTTTCAGTAAACCCTTAACCACCCCTTGGGACTGATTCTATTTCTTAAATATTATGCATCCGTTTATCCCCATTTAATCCCCATTTCGGATTCAAATTGGATGTTCTGTGCTGCCATATCTATGAATAAAATCACAGAATATTACATCCTTTGTTCTTATAAACGATTTTTATTTATCGCAATCGACGTTACTGATTGAGAGTTAGGCTACTGAAAGGAAACGGGATCCTTTGGTCACTTTGAAACGGTTTGTATTGTGCTATATGTACATTTTATACAATTTAACCGAATAAAAATAAAAGCCCTTCTATTGACCTGTAGAATAAATACATTTTAACAGAGATTCAAGAAAACGTTTAACATCTGTCTTTGAAGTTGTTTTAACTACATTTCTTTCTAATTTATGCAGTTAAAAAACAACTGGGCAACGAGAACGTGTAAAATGTTTTATTTAGACGTTTATACTGTGCAACAGTCACAATACAATAGCTGTCAATAGTCTACAATCGACCAATAAGACAAATCAACACCGAAGACATCCAAATGTAGTCCGGAATGAGAAGTGGGGCGTTTAAACAGTGGCCGTTTTGTTTTCTATGGACAAACTCGTGTATGCAATGGTCTGAAAAGCAACTTTAAGGTGGTTGTGCATGCTGTACAGGCCTGGAACGTGACCTCGAGATAAATTGTTTCTTTAGAAAAAATAAATGACCCAAACCTACAGATTGGAGCAAATCGTACTTAACTGCAAAAACTAAATTAAAATTTTCGAATAAAAAAAATCACTGCGCCGATTAGAACTTAAAAATTAGTTTTCTTTCAGAACACACGGGCCTAACACATCTTTTTTTGTCCTTTACATTTGTACACATTTATTCTTTGATACAATCTTAAAAGCCTGCTGAATATACCAGGAATGTTTAGTAACTACCCCAGAAAGCAAACTAAAAATCAAAGTAAATGATTTTATGCTTCGACGAACATTATAATACACGTAAAATACGAGCAACATACAACGTCTCAGTTTCTTTAGGAAATGTCGACCTAAAGTAAAAATATATAAAAGGTAAAAATTCTGTCATTTCAGCAACCAGAACCGTTTCTAAATGCTCTGCCCTCAACTTTTCAACCAAATAGGCCGATATGGTTTTCACAATCTTAGAAAATCCAGCAATGCATCGAATGAAGTGCGTCACTTTCACTACGTTAAAGTTACATGCTTAATATAGTGATAATAATGGCAAAAAGAACCTAAATTATACTACGTTGGCATGGAAATAGCTGGATTATATCTGGCGTTGGCTTCGACAGGTTGTCCCTTATCATCCCGATGACGTTGAAGAGCCGTTCAGCGCTGTCTTTCGCACTTTGTTACCAAAGCTGAACTGTCGATTCGCACTTGTCATCGTGGAACCGTTAACGGGATTGGAAATATGGCTGAAATGAGACTGTGAAGGCTGCACCAGTGTGCTTGGACTAGACAGAGGGGAAGAGGTGGATGGAACTCCAGCGGGACTGCTGGCCTTATCGCTGGCGGAGTCGCTTTCTGAGCGGTTTGTACTGTTCACGCCATCTTGCGGGTGGGTAATCTTCATTTTCTTACAGCTGGGTCGCACTCGGTATTTCAGAGGCAGTGGTCCATTCTATGTGGTGTGCGAAAACAGCTGAGTGAATTATTCAACGCTGGTTGCTTAAAACAATTTATAATCCAAGAAAATAACTAATCACTAATAATACCTAATGATGCTTCCTTAAATAGACATTTTTAACAGTAAAAAGAACTAATCATTTGAGTGTATACCCGTCTCCATGTGTAGATGTAGGCAATGTCCATTAAAGTGTAGTAATCCTTCAATGGCTCATCCTCATACATAACTTCAACCTACAGAACCAAGCACAATATTAAACCCATGCATCCCAGAAATGTCACACTGTCATGCCAGATAAAACACACACACTTTCAACGCTGTTCTTTGTAAATACAACTCTTAAGTTCTAGAAAATCTTAAATTCTTTAGTAAAAGAAACTGGTTTCAGAAACTGCCCCATCCGCAAATAAACTACTTTCGTAAACTCTCCGATTATATTACCTGAAATGTCGGAGGTATATCCATTTTACTTCTCAGAAACTTTCTCAAATGCATCACTGTCATGGCAGCAGGGCACTGCAAGTATCTTTTATTATGAACCTGTGCAGGCAAAACAAACAAATAAATAATGCATTATTCAGATGCTATCAATAATCAAAAATAGATCAATCTGTTTTTCTCCATTATCACATGAAAAACGTTAATCCTGTAAAAAAATTAAATTGTAGATATCAATTACCTCTTCTTTTTGCCTCTCATCTGTACAACCTGACTGCTGTGCTCTGAACATGAAGTACAACAGTTATAAAATAAGTACAAGTAGTTCATGTGTAAATACGGTTCACCATACATAGCAGAATTTCATTTACAGTAATGCTAAGAATTTCCTCTCACAACAAGAGGAAAAACATTGTTTAAACTGCATGTAAGAATATAAATCATATAACAATGTCACAAACCTTTGATCAAAAAACTCAATTGACAGACTGATAATTTCATCGTCTGTGATGATTCGCTTGTCTTCATCAGCCACTTCCCCTCGATCTTCATTGGATCCATTTGCAGCTTTGTAAAAACAAAACATATCACGTCTTAAATATAAACAATTATGAATTAAACATTTGTACTGCAGAGTTGAACAAATTATTAACGTTTTTTTTAAACACTCACCATCGACTGAAGGGTGTTCGGCATAAAAATCTCTCCTACGCTTCATCTCATCTGCACAAAAAAGACACTTGGACATCAGTGCTCTCTTGTAAATAATCACAAACAAATGATTATGCGTTTTCAATGTTTTGACATACTTTTGAAAAGACCAGGGACCAACTTGTATACAATGTCCTGGAGAGTTTTGTCCGATCTGTGAAGCAGCAGCACAATTTTGAATGATTGTTAGGTTAAATTTGAATTATTATTAAGTTGTGACCAGTTTAAATGTACATTATTTTTAATTGACATAAAAACAGGATTGAAGGATGAACAGAATGTATAGAAAACATACATTCATACATTTATGAAACAAACACTGTAAAGTAGAAACAGACAGTTCTTAAAACGTTACCTAATATTGAGAAGTGGCTTTGTTTTGTGGACCTGAACATCACATATGGGACAGTATTTACTGGTTTCCATGTAGCGGACAATGCACATTTTACAAACTGAGGATCAGAGACATGTCAAAGATAAGAACCATGTCCTATGTATTTTGCATGACATACAATTTTAAGATGGAATTACTTATAATAATATAGTTAACCAAATATACTCACATGAGTGCAAGCATTCAATAATTGTGGTTGCATCTATGAAATATCCCCCACATAAAACACACATCAAATGGGGATTAAGCTCTGTAATCTTGATCCTTGTTGTGCGATGCATCGTCATGGGATGGACAAGATCCTGCAGGAGTATCAATGAACAAGTGAACAATCTGTCTGAGGAGAAAAATAGACTTTTAACATCTTAATCGCTTGCAAAGACATTTTTAACTAAAGCATCTGGTGGACTACGCGGGTGTTAAACACCAAAACAACGACCTTTCGGATTAACACAAGTGTTCGGAGTTGTGGAAGCAAACAATTGCTTTACTTAGTAATTATTCTGTTCAGTGAGTCTAAGTAAGTTAGATTCGAAAACACAGCAAGACGGTCGGCTGCAAGATTCAAAATATCATAATGAAATGCATAATTCAGTCATTTGGAAAAATTATTCGCCGTAAGTGACTTGACTTACGGTTTCTATAGCAACTCTAACCACGTTACGTGGCAACGCGCAGAGCACTGAAAATGAACGTTTCACGCTGTCGCCTACTTTGAATACAGTAAAATTTACATTCAAAACACAAATTTCCGGTAATTACAGTTTTTTATTGTCTTACTGTTGTGTATTTTCTAATCAAATTTCAAATTGCAGTCTGTCATATGATCTTGTTTATAACAACCGAATGACAGAACAGACTAAAACACATATTTTAAACCAGACAGCAGGTAGAATAACCAGTTCACGCTGTTATTGGCTTTTCTCTAACGGTCCTTTTCTCCTGTTAAAATCGTCCGTTTTCCATAAATGCTGCTTGCACAAAACTGATACCCGTTTGACATCATAACTGTCGTCATGCGTTGCTATGTAATATACTGTTTTTCATATGTTAACAAAACCAATTTTGAAACATCATATGTCGGGAGATTCACGTCGCGACAACAACAAGTGCTCTACCTCGCATTGGGACCTCGCATTGAAGCGAAAGGGTAAGCAAAAACTAACGGCTCATCTTTGTTCTGGTCGATATACTCCTGCTGGTAGTGAAGTTACAAACTAGGTTTTGAAAAGTTATTAGCTTGCTAGCTGTCCAAGAAACCCTTGCATAAAATATGGCGTCATCGAGCTATGACAGAAAAACATTAAGTCATCTAACAATCTTCTGATTCTAGGAGACACTTTTATAAGCACCTGGCACAGCAATGCTTATGTTATCAGACGCGAGAGGCTGTATCTTTTGTGAGGTCATTACATGTACCTATGCCATCAACAAAGCCCAGAAGACTTTCTAACAAAAAACTCATGTGCCCTTGCTTATCAAACTAAATAAATGCTTAGCAGAGCAGTATATAATTTAATAAGTAAGATGGACATATTATAATGCTGCTGCTTTAAAACACATGCTCCTAAACACAAAAAGTAAATAAATGACAAAAGGGACCTGCTTGAATTTGACAATTACAAAGTAATAACAAAGCCACGTGAGCAAAATGCAGCCGTTATAATGACAGAGTGAACCTGCAATGTCTGCTCTGCAATGTATTTTTTATGTATTATTTACAGAAACATCAACAATGCTAAGAGACGGTGTCAACGTCATCATTCCATAACACGTCACTTACATATTTAGCTTTGACGTCCAGAACTTGAGTCAGCAATGGGAAAGGCTAGTTTCTAAAATAAGACGCCAGCGAGTAACTTTAATTATAAAATAATTATGAAAATTCACAGACTAAGTCCAATATTAAAACATATTAGTTTGCCTGTCATGTGACAGTACAGTCGGATTTCCACGCAGGACATCTAAATAAACTATAACTAATTCCTAAACTTATTTTTTAAATTTTGTTTGTTTTTACTTAAAGGTAAAGTCATTAAGTAATGTTTATTAATGGCTATTTGTCAAAGTCCATGAACAAGCTACATTTAGGTCCATATTAACCTTTCTACAACAGCATTCTTTATATCATCTATAAATGACAGAAACCAATAAGAAACACTAGAAAAAGGTTTGTTTAATAGCTGAGGTTATACACGTTTGCTGGTTTATCATCACACGTCGTCCGTAGAGCGATTGTCTGTTGTAAACCGTTGCAAGCTTTGCCCTGTTCCTCCGACAAAATGACTAGGCTAAGTTACCATGTAAATTTAAGTTAATAAATCACACAAATGAGCACCATTCAGCTCAACAATGACTTAATCAGGTCATTGACACCATACAGATCGCGTATCTATAAAATCGTGTCAGTGCTTAATAAGACAACAAACAGAAAATCTATTTGAAACTAGCCTCACACAAACAGTCGACCCGTCTGGTCTGCGACTTTGTGAACACATCAGGATTCATTAATAACTTAATCGTTTCACTTGACAAGAAACAAAAAATAAATAGATGACGCCAATAGCTGAATATCGTACAACTAAATACGAATCATTCGAGCGAGCAGGACAAATATTATTACGATAAAATAACTAAAATCTATAAGCACGCGGACAGACAGAGACAATGTTGCCTGCGCGAGCCTGTCAGTTCCCGCAACCACATTTCCATTTTACGCTCGCAAAACACAGATGCATTCAGCACAGCGGCTCTGAAATTAGACATTGGTAAGGGATGATATCGAAGAACACGTACCTTACAGCGCTGGGGTGGACGATCGAGCTAGGAGGCGGTTAGACAATGAAAGTTAGAAGTCGATCAGTAGAAAAGGAATACGAGCCAAGCGGCCATCTTGAAAAAGGCTGCAGACGCTGTCAATTGCAATAAGAGAACGGTGGAGCGGGGCACATTTCAATAATAAAAAAGAGAAAGGGTCCGATTCTCGATGTGTGCGCCGCGCCTGGTTACCGATTTGTAAGATGTTTTGTATTTTGCCCTCCCCGCTAGTAAAATGACCGGACTGGAGCGCGTTTTCTCTGCGCTAGCTCCCTCAGTCGTCTCTTTGAAAAATGCTGCGCTGATGGTTCAGTGGAAACTGACACCGTCCCCAAAATGGCTTGTGGTTCGACCGCCCCGTGCGTCACGTGATCTAATTCCTTAAGGGTGGCCTGGGAATATGTGTCGGTGTATTTAGCTCCGCTCACGTTTTACACATAACAAAGATTTACGTTTCAAAGCGTGTTTGACTGTGCAGCACATAAGGTATACACAACAGGAGTTCCTATCCGTCAGTTTTGAGTCGTGTACTTTGGCCTGTAAAATGATACGTTTCTGTCAGCTGCTCTTAATGAATGGGATTCATTAATGACACATTAACCTGCTATAAAACGCAAAAATTAGGGCTAAAGAAATAACACGGAGACGTAGAGGAAACAATTCACACAGCCAATCACATGCTCAGACATGGCAGACCAGACGCGCTTGAGAATTTATTCACGCTGGGCGGTGAATGTGATGCCGAGGGCAGCACAACGTTGAATGAAATCTACTCACGTTTCCTTCACGCCCAGGAGCCCCTCTGAAATACGCAGTTTCCTTCTCAATAATAATTCCAACCATACAGTAACATCATTCCAACAAGACCGGCCTTTATTTGCGATTAAAGCTGCTTTGACACTTACGTGTTAATTTATTGTTATTGGCCGCTAGAGAATTGGATGTACACAATGTTTTCCTTGGTTCGAGAAACAGGATCCAGTGGTCCTGGCATTAATATTGGATAGTTATGCTACTATAAAAATGCCAGTTGTCAGGAAGCACACAACAATGCAAAGACTGAACACTGAAACAGCACTACGCAATGGCACGCGTCTTTATATAAAAAGGTTTGTTTTATTGTAAATCCTATGACAAACATCACAACGAATAGTCGACATGCAACGAATAAAGAAAGATCGGTAAATAACGGCGTCCGGTGAAAAACACTCGAGGGCAGAAATCAAGATGCCCTCTCGAGACTTTTTGCTGCGTCCTTCATTTTCCCAACCAGATTCCACAATCCGGTTCGTCCAATATTAAAGAAAACATGTTATTTCACAATTTTAGCATATCAAATTTCTACATTAAACACTGTACATAAAACAAACGCTATAGTGCAGAAGTGCCACATATTTTTTTCAGTTATGAAAACCTAACAAGCTCTTGGTAGGCTAACAAGAAGACAGAGTTAACGCGTAAATTAGGAGGTTAATTAACACTCAGAATTAATAATTAACCCTCAATCACAATTACATGAACATACATGACATTTGATAAAAGATGGAAAATGCTTCTTTACTGCATATGCAGCATACAAGAATTTGCCTAGATTCATGTGTTTAACTACTATTATAATTAATAGAAACTGAATAGGTGAATTATAAATTATAATAGTATTATAATTAAATGTTTTATCCCGTAGCATCCTTTTTTCTTTCAGTTCAATAAAACTCGTCGGGTTATCCAGAAAGTACGTTATTACTTTACTCAAGTGACGTGACCATGATGGAGCGCACGAGAATTTTACGACTTGATCTCTAGGACAATTCACCTTTGTGTCACCCCTACGGCAAACACAAACATCTGTGTAATGACAACTATAATAAAATATTCAAAAGGCAGAATCCAAACACTGACAACGTATAGGAAGTTTAGTACAGTGAAACTATTAGGGACATCAATTAACTATAATACATTAATTGTGCGTCCCAACTGGGCTAAAAGATTTGAAGGAATAGAATAGAAGGACAGCTTTTAAATTTTAACACTGTATGCCGACAAAGTTGCTTCTAGTCATTGTGAAAAGCTCTTAATCTTACTGTTTATTAATGAAATAAAACATACAGGCCTTCGGAAAACGTTTAATGAACGTCTGGAGTAAATCATGCCCTGCACTTTTCAGTTAATCTTTTAACTTGTCTTTAATTATTAATCGCTTATCTGTGGATAAAGCAAACTAACGATCGTGCAATTCTCACAGTGTTTAAAATAAATACCTGAAGTTGCTCCATGGTGCAACTAAAATTTATTTCAGAAGTGCCGTCCCTCTGCGAAAGTAATAAGGGTTTAGTTAAAGTGAGGAAAAGAGAACAACATTACTAAGCATATAGTGTATTGCGAAGAATGTCATACCTCTGTGTTCAAGGAAATCAGGTAAGATGTCTGATTGACTTTATGTACATGACTGTTCTGCCAAGAGAAACAAAGATTATGAGACACTGATATAGTAAAACTAATCAACTTGAAGTAGCAACGTACCTTTATACAATACTCAAGGCGCCATGAAACATCAGTTATATCAGGAGGGCATCTGCCAAAGCTGAGAATTTAAAACATTAATTAAACATTTAAAAAAATAATTAAATTAAATCAATAAGCCATTACTTAATCACTGCCCGGTAACGTGCAGTTTCAATCTTGCATAACACTCCGTAATAAAAAACACTGCATAAACGTTTATGTGACAGACACAAGTTATGTTTTAAGTAAATGTGCATGATCAGTAACGCAATTGATATACACAATAAAATGCCTTACCTTGACAACAAAGATTCCAAACGTCGTTTGTTTTTCTACGAGACACAGAGAGAGGGGCTACTCAATTCAGTTCAGTAATATTTAAAAAATTTTTATTTATGCGGTATAAAGTATGTCCACTCTTTCACTACTGAACCTGACATCCTCAAGGCACGAGCTGCATAAGGGCACAGGGGATTTTAGAATGCAATATTTCATTAATAAATATCACCAGGCAACATTATTGTGGATGTTACCTAATTGTTGATTTATCTGCATTTTGTTTAACTCCTTCCAGAACGAAGGTGGCTGCCGCAGTATGGCAGTGTTTCAGGGCTGCCTGATCGATGTGCTTCAATTCTGGGTGACCTGCGATAGATCACAAATTGTTCTCAAGACACGGCATGCGTGTATGTGTGTGAGAAAGAGAGAGAGTTGGCTAGCGAGGAACCGCTTCGCGGATAACTTGCGTTTACTATCAAAGCTAACTTCATTTCTTATTTGTTTACATGTATTATATGCGCTGCATGTACGCCATCGTTTACCATAATAACGTAAATGTTCATTTTTTATATATTCGCTCTGTTATTAAGGAAAAATCTTTCATGTTGGCCAGCCCATGCACGATAGCATAGCCTAAGAGGCTAAATAGATGATTCGTTTATATGCGCTATTCTGTTAGCATCGTATGCAAGGCACTTGGCAAAGATGACGACAATAGTCAGTCTTCAATGCCTTAAACCTTATCTGCTGAGCCTAAGATGAATATCACACCAGCAGCAACAGTCGTAGCATAGCCGGTGCCACTTCCTTCGTGCCCGGAAAGCACCGGAAGTAGTGTAGCACAAAGAAAAAAACAGCCATCTTACATAGAACTGTCTCGCCTCCAGATGACAGCAGACTGTCGAAGACGACCTCTGTAAATATCGTAAAGGATTTCAGGTCAAAGAGATTTAAATCGGCCAGGGTTTGAAGCCCCTTCGTTACAAATTCCGACAACTCCATTTTGAACGCTCCGGCTTCAGTCACATGAGCGCGTCAGCTGATCACAGCGCTTGTATAATCAGCTAACAGAGAGACTAATGTCTATTCTTTGTTTATTTGCTGTCGTCCTGTACATTATGTTATCGCCACTGATTTAAAACCAAGTTTATAACACTCGCCTACTTGTAAACTGTTCTTAACTAACCTTAACCGGCGACACATGCATCATATTCCACTGCCGCGTCTTTATGTTTTAGATGCAGAAATGATATAACACACAATATTATAATAGGTTGAATAGCAGTTTCACTTGCCATCATTCTTCCTGTTTATTAGGCATTCAAGCACCTTATAATGTTTTAAATGTCATAGATAGTCGCTTTGGATAAAAGCGTCAGCTAAATGAATCATTGGAAATGTGTCTTCTGTATTATTCACTTGTCATTTGACTTCACGGTGTCGGTGA
>JAZGTJ010005313.1:14330-27896 GCA_036877575.1 Botia almorhae | reverse complement strand
ATGGGAGATTTAAAGAAGCCAGCAAGTGGTGTTTGAAACAGTCAAGTGTGCTGCTTGGTTCTGTTCAGCTGCCCAAAGTACTCTGCATGGAGGATGAAGATGTGGATGAGGCCATGGACAAATTGCAGAAGGCTGAATTTTCAGAGGACAGAATTGATGCTCTGGAACCTTACAGCTTTATCTTTACTGAGATGAAGGACATGAACTTGTTCCTTGAACATGTATGTGATGTTATGAATCTGAAAGTATTCTGTCGAACTTCAATTGTCAATTTTATATTAAACTATTTAGTAAAACTATTGCTATTGCTAAGTTTTTTTTTAATTGTTAATATTATTTTTTCCAAATAATAGTAAATAGTCTGTCTCTTTGTGACATGCTTACAATTAAAAACTAAAATTAAAATTGCATCTGCTTAATTTTTTGTTAATGTTATATAGTTATAGTTATGTAGTAGTAGCCTACTTGAATGATAAAGTACAACATTATAATCCTATGATAAACAAGCAGCAAAAAATAACTGGTTTCTGTTTGGTTATACTACTAAAGTACTTTAAACCATTTAACAGCTTTATTACTGCGTCTTTATTGGCAACGGGTACTTTAAACCATTTAACAGCTTCAATACAGCGTCTTTGTCAACGCGAACGAACGACTGGAAACATTTTTCCGGTTTTTTTTGTGTCGATTGCAAGTGACGTAGCAGGTACCGTAGAGTGCAGGTGTCGATTGCAAGTGACGTCACCTGCAGAGGAAGTTTGGGTGACTGAGAGTGCAGGTCTGACAGTGCAGGTCTGAGAGTGCAGGTCTGCAGCCAGACCCTTCTCTCTGCCTTCGCTGTCTCTGTCATCTCTTTTTACAGACACATAAATTAAACAACCTAAATCTCAGTGAATACGTGCCCCACATACATAATAAATATACGTATAGAAAGCTTAAAGTGTGTACTTTTACACAAACCAATTCAAATAAAAAACAAATATTCTCTTTTTAACTAATCCGTATGAAAGTTAGAAGATGTATCGTTTCTCCTGTATCGCCTCATTACTGCTAATGTGATCCCGCCTCGCATTGAGCGCGGTGTTCATATGTAAAGTATCCGAGGCGTAATCAGGTAATCATGTACACGACCCCGAAAAAAGCTGCAGAAATCATATAAGCTTCATCATAGAATTTATCTAGAGACTTTATCTGTGCGTTTGAATGATGGCACGCTACACGAGTGAACCACTTCAGATGGTTCTGGACAGCGACGAACAGTTCACCAGATGAAGAACTCGACTCAGATGACTTTTAGTTTTGAACAAAGCGAATATATAAACTATGCTATATTTAAACAAATATAATATTATACTACGATGTCTCTTACAAAAATATTCATGGTTTTATTTATTTGACATTTTGTAATGTTAAGACTATATTTTTCCAAACGGTGAAATTGTTCACTAAGCTTCTGTTCGCGAATATCTGTACTGGTGTAAATGTTCTGAATGTGTTATACCAGGTCATTGGTATTCGGGATCGTCTGATGTGTAAATATATCAAAAAAGCTGTAAATGTCACCGAGAAGTGACCCATTGACAGACATATACGCGCGTCCTTTTTTATCCGCGTCTTTGTTTTCTCATATGTGAATCACAGCTGATCATTCACGCCTCCTTGCATACGGCCGTTCTAAACAAAAAGTGTCTTCGAAATTTAAAATCAATATACTGTTTTGTGTGAACGAGTGAACTAGATGATTCTCTCATCATTTGGAAGAAAACACTCTAGGCTACAAGATCAAGTTCTCAAAAGTCTTGTGAACAAATGTTCTGTATGTGTTTTATGGCCTTATTTCAGTGACTTCAAAATTTTTGTTTTTCACTAACCATGCATAAACGTTACTTTCTCAAAAACACAATCATGTACATACATGCAGTTCAAATATTATTGTAGCCCGGTTTGTGCTGAATACAGTGTTATCAGACTTTAGTAATTGTTTATAAGCACCTGAAAAAAGCACAAATGTCAGAGCATGTCAAAATATCTCCAGGGCTCCAAAACACCAAAACACCCTTGGACCCCAGAGGGTTAATTCTCCTGTAACTTAAAATGTCCCTTCTGTATTGGTATTAACTCTCTCTACTATCTCTCTCAATGCACCACTAGGATAAATGCCTGCGGTCTCAATTGGCTTTTGTTTTTCAGTAAAGGGAGGGGGAGCAGTAACTTTCTCAGTTAAAAATCCCTCTTGTGAGAGGGATTGTTGGGAGGGGTTAATTCAATTGGTGTGTGTGAGAGAGAGTTGTGCATTGGGTTTACGCTCTGCCCCTACTTCTCTTCCTCTCTAGCCTTCCAGTATGCGGAAGTCTCCTTCATCAGTTTACCCACAGCAGTTTCCCACTCAACACAAAACTTCTCCCGCTTTTCCATCATATCTAACCCCTGCATTTTGACAGCCCACTTCTTTTTATCCTTTTCTTTTTCTTTATCAACTTTTTCAGGAAACCAAGCATGCACTGCAGTAATCACACTGTTCTTAAGTCCCTTTCTTTGGCCAACACAAATTTACTGCCTTGTCTTTTTCAAATTTTCTATTTATCTTTTCACATTATTCTGATAGGCTTTTAAAATCTGCCTTAAGTCTCATCTTAAGTCTTTAAAACTTAAGTCTTATCCATTTTTACTGTGGGTGTGTGGAAAAACCAACAATGCAGAACACCTCAAAACCAGCAATGCAAATGGTTACAATACTTATTAAAACTTTATGTTGTTTATGTTTTATAGTTCTTCTTTTATCTTGGTCACTTAATCCAATGCAATTTTTAAATATTTCATCTAATAAAACAAAAGAACATCTGAGATCCCTGTCATCTGAACAACATTTCTTAATCTATTTCTATTGCAAAATACACCGTCAACATAATTTTTCCCTGCATCCCAATTTCCTACAATTAGCAAATAACGTGTCTAAAGGTATTACAAACTGCTATTTTTTTGTTAGTCAATTTTCATTGACCTTAGACCAGTTGGCTAGATCACTTCGCCAGTACAATCCAACCATGCTATTTCCTTACCAGGGAAATAAATGTATACTTCTAATTCTGCTTTAGGAGCAGTTCCTTAGATTTTTAGTGAAATCACACATTCACTTAAAATAGATCAATCCAAAATCTTTTTCTGTTGGCAATCCAAACCAATTTAACTGGCAATCCAAACCAGTTTTACAAATCTTCAGAACTGTTTCTATATTTCTATATGAAATCACACATTTATATAGTCTAGAGCAATCCAAACTCTAGAGCAATCCAAAACAATTCTATTTCCTTGTCCTAATAAATATTTCTATATAAAATCACACATTCATATAATGTCTACTCTACTCTAGAGCAATCCAAACTCTAGTGAATTGTCAATCCAAAACAATTCTATTTCTTTTGTCCTAGGAAATTCACAGAATAGTAGTAACACATTAGGGTTTGTGGCTAGACTACTACACCGGAGCAGCCTTATTTTCCATTCAATATCAATTAGTTATTAATATTTCATTAAACTGTTTTTTCAGACACGGAATGGAATCCACATTTAAAAATAAATGCTTAGAACTGAAACCCTCCTACTTAGCTATATTACTAAAAATCACATGTACATTTACCTATTAAGTTGCTTTATAAGAAAAGGTTGTTGTCACAATTGTTGTCACAACTTTGAGCACAAGACATAATGCAAATAGTGTCAGCCCTTTTACATTAATGTAGGTATACTTGTAATATAACAAATTAAAACTTATTTTTTATTGAGACGGCACAGTGCAATTTACAATGTTGTTTGATGAAATGGTTAAGATATGTAGATTTTGAAAAATTTTGAAAAATTTACTAGGAAAGTCACCTTATCAGACCGGCTCAAATGAATGGATTTTATACATAACCTTCACTTAGGTCATTCAAGTTTGAATGTAAACTTTTTCTTGTTGAGTAGAGTAAGGACAGATACATGGGGGCAGTTGTGGCCTACTGGTTAGTGAGGTGGACTTTTAATCAGAAGGTTTCTGGTTAAATTACAGCACTGGGGGGGTTGTAACTGAAGTGCCCTTGAGCAAGGCATCTAACCCCCAATTGCTCCCCGGGCGCAGTCATGTGCTGCCCACTGCTCCGGGTGTGTGCGTGTTCACGACTTGCGGTGTGTGTTCACTCCTCACCAGTGATGGGTTAAATGCAGAGGTCACATTTCGGGTATGGGTTACCATATCTGACAAATAGGTCACTTTCATGAGAAGTGGGTTATAAATAAAAGTTTGTTTTTATTGTATTAATAAACATATTTAGATGATAGATTGTGAGAATACTGTAATCTTAATAGGATTATGATGTCAGAATATCAGAGCAATCAGAATTATCATTATCTTCTGGTAGCCTATATGTACCCTTGAACGTGTATGAGAGAGCAGTAAGTTACAGTGGCACCACAGTCTTTATGTCCATGTAGTAATTCTTGGGACATTGACTTTATTAGACGTTTGGGTAACACTTTATAATAACTACACCCTATGAATCATTAGTTAAGCATTGGTAAATAGTTAATTAATCATTTATAAACCATTGTTCCTACATTAATAGACATTTGTAAGCAGTTTATAAATACAGCTATAGATGCTTTATTC
This sequence comes from Botia almorhae, assembly GCA_036877575.1. Classification (NCBI taxonomy): domain Eukaryota; kingdom Metazoa; phylum Chordata; class Actinopteri; order Cypriniformes; family Botiidae; genus Botia; species Botia almorhae. The sequence goes on along the minus strand of JAZGTJ010005313.1, from coordinate 23,251 downwards.
TTGCTTTATAAGCGTCTATATAATAAGCTTAATAATTGTATTTTCATACTTTATTAAGGATCAGTTAATAATTTCTAAATTAAGAATTACATTATTTACAAACCGGTTACTTAGTAATTGTAAGTGGTTCATGAGATCATTTAGAACGTGTTAGTAAATGATTCCTACAGGCAGTAATATGTACAGTGATGGTCAAAATTATTAGAACCATAGTGTTTTTACCAGCTAAAAAATGGTGTCAGTAGGAAATATCATTTTACATTTCCAAACATTAATTTTGCCATTGATTGTAATAATGCAGTAATCCATCCATTTTTTTGTTTTGTCTGACAGCAGCCAGTGCTCCACTTAGAGATCTCATCCCATCAGCATCATCATCATCCAGTCAGGAATGACATGAAGAAACAGAACAAACTGAGACAGACTAAATCCAGAAGAACTGTGACAATGTCGCCAAGATGCTTTAAGAAACCTACCTGCATACTGCAGTACTGTTAACAGTTTTATGCATTTTTTTTCATTCATTCATTTAAAACAACTTTTGCCTTTGCAGGTAGGGCCAAGTTTTTTAAATATTTTATATTATCATTATTGTTTTATAAAAATATGATTTGTTGTATTTTATAATCCAGTGTTGGTACTGGTTGTTGATACAGTTGTACGGTTTCATTTCTTTTGCATCTTGAAATAAATATTTCTATCTTCTGCTTCCCTCTGTGTTGTGTTTTTCTTTTTCTGTTTAGAAGATAAGTAAGCCTTTAAATCTCATTTGTAAATGCTTTGCAAGGCATAAATAGTCCTCACTTTAGATGAGCTCACGAAAACCATTAACTGACATCTAGTAAATGTTTTATAACTACCTAAATTAATTATGAGTTACAGTAGAAATATGTGTTAATAAAGCATTTATTAAGACACTGACTAACTGTTAATATATGTCTGAATAATAAGATGTATAAATGTGCATTTAAATGGTTTACGAATCATTTACTAACACGTTCTAAATGATCTCATGAACCACTTACAATTGCTAACTAACCGGTTTGTAAATAATGTAATGCTTAATTTAGAAATAATTAACTGATCCTTAATAAAGTATGAAAATACAACTATTAAGCATATTATATAGACGCTTATAAAGCAAGAATAAAGCATTTATAGCTGTATTTATAAACTGCTTACAAATGTCTATTAATGTAGGAACAATGCTTTATAAATGATTAATTAACTATTTACCAATGCTTAACTAATGATTCAAAGGGTTTAGTTATTATAAAGTGTTACCGATGTTGGTCACTCAGGGTGTAACTCAGTTGCAGGCATGTTGTCATACTTTTCTGCACATGAGAAGGCAGGAATCACCTGAGCAGGTAGGGGTGGGGCTTGCCCAAAGCACATCCAATTAAATCAGGCCTTCCAGTTTCTTTATGTTCTAACTGCTTATGAGTGTAAGAGGTGTCCGAGCAGGCCCACTGCAAGCCTTAGAGCTTTACGTAGCCCATGTGATCAGCTTTTTTTCAGACTTTTATTATCGCAAGAGAGGTAAGTTGCTGTAAATAGTCTAGTAGCTGCATGTTTGGTACAATTCACCTGATACAATTTTAATTCTTTCTTTCTAAATTCAAAAATTTTGCTTTTGTCTTGTCACCTTATATACACAGATAAGGCAAATAGTCATGAATTCTAAGGCCAATTTTAAGATTTGGTCTGTTCTCATAACCTGATGGGGCACCCTGCTGGGATAGTTAACACTACAAATTCCAGGTCTTCTTGGAATAACACACCCATACCATGGGTGTAAATTATTTTCTAAGCTTTAAATCCCTTAAAACAATGTATCCCATAATAATAGAAATTAGATCTTTTTACCAATCACATATAACCTTTAAAATCATACCAAACATTACAAGGAAAACTCAATGACTTCATTGATCTAAACCTAGAGGGAGGAGGAGAGTGGTCAGGCAGCTGCAGCGTCTTATGCTTTCAACTCCTCTTCTAAATCTTTTAATCTGTTTGTGAATCAACAGCCAAACCTGTATCCAGTCGAATCACTTTCATATGTTCCCTACTGACCCCGAGGGCACTTGAATGGGCGACCGCCGTATGGAGAATGGATGGATCGATCTTCCAGACATTCGAGGCATTCCTGCAGCAGTTCCAGGAGGTGTTTGAACATCCTGCTGAGGGGAGATCACCCGGTGAGCAACTATTATCTCTATCACAAGGGAAACTGTGGATTATGTGGATTATGCTTTAACTTTTCAAACTCTAGCTGCACAGACGCAGCCCTTAAATTGCTGTTCTGTAAGGGCCTAAATTTTGAACTCCAGTCTGAACTCACCTGCCGCAATGAAGGAAGAGACCTCGGAAAGTACATTGAGTTAGCTATCCAGATGGACAATTTAATCCACACTTGAAGCCCTGCTCAGTATGCACCTTACCATGTATCTGAAAGCCTGACTTCTCCTGAACCAGTGCAACTGGGCCATACTCACCTAACCCCCGAAGAATGGGAACGCAGAATACGTAACCAGTTGTGTCTGTACTGTGGTCAAGCCGGACATCTAAAGATCACCTGTCCCATCCGACCCGTTTCAAATCCACTTTCGGTGAGTGCCATAAATGTTCCTAACCAATTAATAGCCATAATGCATGTATCTGTAGAAATGTTAATCACCGATCAGATTATCTCCACCTCAGCACTAATAGACTCCGGGGCAGAGGGTAACTCCATGCAATTTCCCCCTAGCAGTGGAGGTGCTAGACGGTCTAGCCTACACAGAAAAATAGGTGTGCATTTATCATTGGCTTTGTGTGATCACACATGAATGTTTCAAGTGTTGTATGCTGTCTGAGTGCAACTACTAAATAAATTTTAATTTGGTTAAACTGCTCCTTCAACTGGACATCTCTCTCTCTCCAAATCACCTATTGAGAAACCCCTATTCTCATGGTCAGGTGAACCAACAGACGTTCCATCTGTCACCGACTGGCTACAACGTAGCAAACAAGTATGGGAATGCGCTCACACACACCTACTTTACGCCATCTGACGCCAGGCCCATCAAGCTAATCAGCACCGCGGACCGGTCCTGCTTACTCCCCTGGTCAGTGAGTATGGCTCTCCACCCGGGACCTTCTTTTAAGGCTTCCCTGCTGTAAACTTAGCCCCAGGTATGTCAGTCCTTTCAAAAACTTGAGACAGATGACACCAGTATCATTCAGACTAGACTTGCCTAATCATTATCATATTTCTCCCACCTTTCATATGTCCCTACTGAAACCTGCTGGTGGCCTGGTTGGTGAGCCGGAGGAGGAGCCCGGAAACCAGACCCCCCCAACTAGGTCGACTGTGAGGAGGCGTATTGAGTCCAGGAACTGCTGGAATCCAGGCGCCGGGGCGGCGCACTCCAATATCTGGTAGATTGGGAGGGTTACGGTCCGGAGGAGAGGGTCAACGCAATAGATATTCTAGACCCCACACTCACAGAGGATTTCCATAGGACTCACCCGAGGAAACCTTGGGGGGGTTGTGCGGGGGGCGGAGGAGGCTCCTTCTCGGCCTCCCCCGCACCACCAGAGGGAACCATCACCCGAGTAATGACTTGTATAGTTCCGGACTACGTTTCCCAGAATGCACCACACATGGGGCTGATTGCTACTCATTGACTCTCTCTATTTAAGCACTCTAGAAGCTCATGTTCATTTTGAAGTCTTGTTTTCCCCTGGCAACAATTCTGACCATTTTTCCTGTGTATTGTTTCTCATGTTTGATTTGGATTGTCTATTACTATTGCCTGTTTGCTGCCTGCCCCGACTATGGACTGTTATCTCCTCTATTATTGTTTGCTGCCTGTCTTGACCTCTGCCTGTTTACCGATTTTGTCTTGCCCTGCCTACGTTGTGCTTATTGCCTGTGTTTGACCCCTGCCTGTTTGACTGCAAATGGATCCCAGTGCTTCTGATGTTTCGTTACACTGTCCTTTCTGGTTCAGCCTTACTCATCCAGGGAGTTTGAATGCTATGGTACAGATAGCCTTGCTCCTGGGAGTCCTAGCCAGGGTTTGTCTGCTATTGGTAGCACCATTTTCCCTGACCTGAATCTGGTTCTTAGACATAATTGTTCTCCTGGATGGAGTGCCTTGGGAACTCCCAGTCCAAAGGGAACTTCTGTCTCAGGCTCGGGGGTTGATCTTTAACCTCTGGCCAGAGATTTTTAAACTGTCAGTCTGGCCCCTGGAGGTGCCAGCTGTTAAATTCTGGTCTCTAAACTGAGGTTGTAAAGACCATTCTAAGTTCCAGAGCTCCATCTACTACATATTTGTCAAACTCAAGGCCCACAGGCCACATCCGGACCAGCGACAATTATATCTGGCCTGCGAGAATATTTTAAATATATTTTTTAATGGCCCAGCGATGTGAAGCACCAATAACACACAAACTACAAATCCCATAATTCAGCGCAAAAGCTGCCTTACTGAATGATAGGCTACCTGCGATCATTGCCGTGTCAATTACATCAGATGAATCAAGCATCTGTTGATGTATACAACCCTAATTTTAAGCCAAAGCTAGCCCCTAACAATAGGCAGAAGAAAAGCTGATTCCTAAACAGAGGCTTTCAAAACCAGTGGGAGGCTGAGTATATGTTTACTGACATTGCCAGTTAACCTGTGTGTCTTATTTAGACTAGTGAGTTTTGAGCGTATTCGGCCCACATCAGGTACCTCCTCCAGTCCACCTGACGCTGGTTACAGTAAGATCTAAGGAAACGGATGATCTCTTGGTTCAGGCATTCTGTTTGTCCGTTAGCTTGGGGATGGTAACCAGACATCAGGCTTATGTTTACACCCAGACTTTTGAAGAAGGAGGACCACACACGTGAGGTGTATTAAGGACCCTGGTCCGATACAATGTCCTGGAAGACCAAAGAATCTGAAAACATAGTTACATAATTCTGCAGTTTCAAATGCCATAGGGAGTTTAGGGAGAGCAAGTAAGCGGCAGGCCTTGGAGAATTGGTCTGCTATGGTGAGTATGGTTGTGTTGCCTTGTGAATTAGGGAGATCTATAATGACAATGACAATGTGACAATGACAATGAGGAGGCCAGCAGGTAATTGTCTGGGTGTCTCCAATAAACCTATGCAAGTGGGCTATACACATCTCACACTGGAGGAGCGGGAACGCCTGTTAACCAACATATTAACCATGTCTATTTTGTTCTCCAGTGCCTAATTTGAAACAATCTATACATTAAGGGAGAGAAATGTGAATTTCATTCAACTAGTACTACCTTCTTGGGGTATGTTATCAGTTCTGAGGGAGTTCCCCTCTCTAAAGGAGCTACAGCGATTTCTAGGATTTGCTTATTTTTATCAGAGATTTATCCGTAACTTCAGTTCTGCAGCCTCTCCTCTAACCTTTTATCATAGAAGTAGACGCTTCTAATGTAGGTGTAGGTGCTATCCTGTCTCAATGACATGGACTACCACCTAAAATGTTCCTGTGCGCCTACTTTTCACGGAAGCTCTCTACCGCTGAGCAATATTACAATGTGGGTAACCGAGAGCTTCTAGCCATCAAACTCGCACTGGAAGAGTGGCTATATTGGCTCAAAGGGGCTGCTCATCCTTTCACGGTCATAACTGATCACAAGAACTTAGAGTACCTACGTGCTGCTAAACGTCTAAATCAGGCTATGTGGTCCCTGTTTTTTACTCGATTCAACTTCACTGTTACTTATAGACCCGGATCTAAGAATACTAAGGCAGATGCTTTATCACGTCAGGCTGAGATTACACCCTTGCCAGCTTCTCCCGACAATATAATCCCAGAGAAATTACTAGCTACTCCTGCACAATGGGATTTACATACCAAAATCGTTCAATTCAACGACTCTTGTCCCAGTAAACCTGAATGCCCAGAGAACCTTACTTTTCCCCCAAATCCTTCAGGGAATGTGTGCTCACTCAGTTTCACGAAAGTTCTAGCTCTTTACACCCCGGTATCGTGGCCACCATCCATCTCTTGAGAAATCGCTATTGGTGGCCTAATCTTCCAAGCGATACCATAGTCTACACACAAAAATGCCCAGTTTGTCAGGTTTTCAAGACACCCAGACAATTACCTGCCGGCCTTCTTCATCCTCTACCCACACCCCAAAGACCCTGGTCACATATTGCCATAGACTTTATTACATATCTCCCTAATTCACAAGGCAACACGACCATACTCACCATAGCAGACCGATTATCCAAGGCCTGTCGCTTACTTGCTCTCCCTAAACTCCCTATGGCATTTGAAACTGCAGAACTGATGTGGGCCGAATACGCTCAAAACTCACCAGTCAAGCCATCAACGGGAATGACCTGGGACTGCAACCTCCACTGTTTCCCTGGTCTGGAGAGCCTACGGACCTACCCGCAGTCACAGACTGGCTACAGCAAAGCGAAGAGGTTTGGGATAGGGCCCACACTCACCTACTCCACGCTGTATGACACCAAACCTCACAAGCCAATCGGCATTGTCGACCTGGCCAGCATTTCACCCCAGGTCAATGTGTTTGGCTCTCCACCAGGAATCTATGCCTTCGTCTGCCCTGCAGGAAGCTCAGTCCCAGGTACGTGGGTCCAAAATTTTAAGAATGATTACTCCTGTTTCGGTCCACTTAGCTTTACCTAACTCATAGCATATCTCTCCCACTTTTCATATATCTCTGCTCAAGCCCACTGGCGCCCCGGCTGGAGGACTGGAAGGGGGACTTAGAGAACAGGCCCCTCCTATCTTGGTCGAAGGCGAGGAGGTGTATCGAGTGAAGCAACTCCTCAATTTCAGACGCTGGGGTGGCAGAATCCAGTACCTTGTGTATTGGGAGGGGTAAGGCCCAGAGGAATGTTCATAGGTAAACGCGGGAGATATCCTGGTTCCCACGCTCATCAAAGAGTTTCACAGAACTCACTCTGAAAGGCCAGCTAAATCAAACGCCTTGATACTAAATTAACTGTACGTAAAGGAGGAGAAGTGCGAATTCAATCACACCCGTACCTAATTTTTGGGCTACATTATTAGTTCTGAGGAAGTCGCCATGGAGGAGAAAAAGGTCAAGGCTGTAACTGAGTGGCCTCATCCTAGATCCGTAAAAGAGCTCGAACGATTCTTAGATTTTGTACATTTCTATAGATGATTTATTAGGGGTTTTAGCACGGTAGCCGTCCCCATAACTTCCCTTACCAAGCGTGCTTCTGGCAAATTGAGGTGCTTTTCGTGCTTTTATCGAATTGAAGACATGTTTTACCTCGGCTCCCATCTTCAAAAACCCAGACCCTGACCTCCCTTTTATCGTAGAAGTAGATGCTTCAAACACCAGGGTCGGTGCTTTTTTTATCCCAACATCATAGTACACCTCCCAAGATGTTTCCCTGCATGTTCTTTTCACGAAAACTCTTTTATGCAGAACATAACTATGATGTGGGTAACTGCAAACTCCTGGTTATTAAATTGGCCTTGGAGGAATGGTGGCATTGGTTAGAGGGAGCCTCCCACCCGTTTACCGTTCTTACTGACCACAAGAACCTGTTCCGCTAAAAGATTAAACCCTAGGTAGGCAAGACTAGACTTTTTTACTAGATTTAATTTCTCTGTTATGTAACGCCCTGGCTTCTAGAATACAAAGGTTGATGCTCTCTCCCGCCAGACTGAGGAAACACCCCCATCCGTTGTAATAGAGAACATTCTCCCCGGCAAATTATTTGTGGCCCTCGCTCTATGGGACATACACACTGAAATTACTAACCTTAACGACCAAGCCCCACCACCCCCTGAATGCCCAGAGAACCTTACCTTCGTCCCCGAACCCCTACAAACATGCCTAATCACTCAGATCCATGAAGGACCCAGTTCAGGTCATCCCACCATCATCACAATTCTTCAACTAATCACAATTCACCTCCAGAGTCTGGACTTCCTTTTCTAAACACTAACGCAACCCTAACCTCTGGCTATTATCTACAATCTAACGGAGAGGTGGAACGCCTGGAGGATCACTCGTTTCCTAAGGAGGTCACTCGTTTCCTAAGATCATACTGTCAACAATGCCAAACAGACTAGAGTAGGTTCCTAATGTGGGCTGAATATGCACAAAACTCTCTGGTAAAACCTGCTACTGGAATGACTCCCTTCAAATGTGTCCTGGGCTTTCAGCCCCCCTTGTTTTCCTGGTCTGGTAAACCCACCGATATCCCAGCCATCACTGATTGGTTGCAGCGCAGTGATGAGATTTGGAACAGAGCACACACACACCTGCTTCATGCCATTCGTCTTCAGGCTTCTTATGCTTCCTATCAGGGGCGGATTGGCCATCTGGCAATTCTGGCAAATGCCAGAAGGGCCGGACCATTTTTTAAATGTGGGCCGGTCAGTTTTTTATTTTTTTAATATGTATTGTTTTTACATGCAGGCAGCTTTTATCTCTTGCAAGATGTGAATATTATGATGATGATGATCATAATAATAGTAATAATAATAATAAATGTTAAGCATTTGGCCCAATCGGCGACGGCCGGCTGGTTTCGAGATGGGCCGACCCAATCCGACCCAATCAGAGGTTTACGCGGACGTAATCAAAATCTGGCAAGAATGTCAAACAGTAAGTGCAACACAAGCTAATTGTCAGAGATGGACCGTAAAAAAAGGAAAGGCGGCTCAGAGAAAGCAAAAAAAAGGCTCTAAAATCAGACGCTGCCAAATGCATAAAATTAACTGAAATATTCTCGAAAGGTTTAAATTCGGCTGCTGCATCGGGGGACAGTAGCGCAGTAGAGGAGGTAAGAAGAAACAGAAAATATACTTCTAAGTCATTATACTAAAATATACTAAGTAATTTTCACGCTACTTCTGACAGTTTTTGACAGTAACCTA
>JAZGTJ010005313.1:0-14280 GCA_036877575.1 Botia almorhae | reverse complement strand
ATGCATAAACGTTACTTTCTCAAAAACACAATCATGTACATACATGCAGCTCAGATTTTATTGTAGCCCAGTTTGTGCTGAATACAGTGTTATCAAACTTTAGTCATTTATATGTTTATAAGCACCTGAAAAAAGCACAAATGTCAGAGCATGTCAAAACTTCTCCAGGGCTCCAAAACAAAATATCTATCACTTGTAGTGGTTGACTGTGGTATAGGTGATGGGAGCCTGGATCAAATGCCTTCAGTTTTGTAATGAAATGGAAAAGTATAAACATTAAACATAATGTTAAGCCAAAATTAGATTTTTATTTGATTTTCTTCTTGGGGGTCCGGCCCCCAAGGAAACTGTCTGGTAAAACTCTGGCCCTCTGACAAATATAGTTGATGACCCCTGCTATAGGTTTTAAAAATAATTTGTGTGTTCAATCTACATCTGCTTTTCGTGTCAATTTACACGGATCGACAAGTCGCTAATGTTTTAGGGAAATTGCATGTTCTTGAAAGCAGTTAAATTTGTGAAGCCCCATGTGTATCAAGATTTACCTTACCCTATAATCGAACCTTATTTTAGCTTCATAAGTAAATCTAGTGAAACATTTACCACTAACTGGCAGCAGGAAGTGTGTCACTTACAACATACTTATTAAATAGTCCTCATTTTTTTAACAAAATTAAATGCATGTGACACCTATGCATCGTCTTCCGAGAAGCACCAGACGATGATGGTGTCATAGTGCTTGGACCTGTCTATTTGACTATTAAGTCTGTGAGCGTAAAATGATGGGAGGAGAAAGATCAGACCCACGCCTACAAATTCAACACACCTGCCATTTCAAGTGTCCTGTCTGCGCTGCCATGTACACAAACATCAAATCATTCTAAACATTTGTGTACAATAAACAAATTTCATAGCACAATGAACAAATTTATTATTGATGTAAACTTTTATTGTCATATCTAAAGCCTTCTAAAACTTGATCTTAGCCGCACTTGCGTCTCCAGTCCGGAAGGCGGTGACTCTAGAACTCCTGTGCTCATCTGTGAGATTCCTGTGAAGGTGACTCAGTGAGAAAGATGGCTGCGGCCTATCTGACACATCAACAGAAAGTCCTGCGACTTTACAAGAAATCATTGAGACACCTGGAATCATGGTGTATTTTCAGGTATGTTCACGTGATAAATCGTTCAGCTGCAATTTTCTTTGTTATATGTCCGTTTCGAGGCCGATCAGAACAGACAAAACACGGCAGTGAATGAACTGCCTGCTGAGAGCGTTCAAACTGCTTGTTTGGCTGGGTTGAAATACATGCGTTTTGTTATTCGACACTTTACGGCAAATTAAAAAATCATTGGCACCCCTCAGAGAATGCTATGTGTCTTGATTACCTTACTAAAAGAGGGCAGTGGAAGAAGCTGAGGGCTCAAGAGCTGGGACAGAGAGGTATTCGTGTATCAAACTGGATGCTCTGATATCATGACGGTAAATGCAGTGCTTGCAAGGCAGTGTTGAATAGTGATTTTTTACTTTTAATGCATATAACGTCCTATATTTGTGTTTCCTGAATGCAGTGCTTGCCAGTTGGTGTTGGGTAGTAATTTGTTGTGAACAAATAGTATATAATTTATAATATATAATACGTTTGGGCACTGCTAGAATTTCCTCTATAACAGTACAGGAAAATAATAAAATTATATAGAAAACAGAAACATTATAAAATAGAAAAAAATTATGTATTTCATGGTTCATAAGATCAGCTTTATCTTTTGAGGGGAGGTGAATCTGCTTTATTATTACTATGGCACTTATTGTTACAGTTGACATATATTGACATAGTTGACAGGGGCTGTGTGTGTGTGTGTGTTCACCCCTAACTCATGATGGCTTGAATGCAGAGGTCACACTTCAGGCATGAGTTGCCATATCTGTCAAATGTCACTTTGTGTCAAATGACACTTTGTGACAAATGTCACACATGAACTTGGGCCACTTTATTATTTTTTAACATAGTTTGTTGTATAGAAGCTAGGGGTGCGACGAGACGCTTCTCCCACGAGACGAGACACGAGACTGGGTTCACAAGAACGAGACAAGACTTTTAGACATTTTTTTAAAGAAATCCTCAATGATTAAATATATAGCAAAAATAGCCTTTTATTTAACTGAAAAACACAAAATGCCAAAAATGCATGTCCATTATTTGGAAAGATATTCTTTGACAAGTGGAGACAGCAAAAGAAAATTGGAAGCTGTTTTCTCTCCACCATGTCAGAGGGCAGCAACTAAGTGGGATAGATGCCTCTCTTTAAACTTCTGTTTCCCTCTCAATTCCTTTTCTGGGCTGTTCTGTCTTCGAGAAAGAGTCCTCAAGTGATCCTCAAGTGCTGTCTTCTTGGAAGCAGGTTTCTCTTCTGACTCAGCTCTGCCCTTAGCTCCAAGAGCCCCCTCGCTCCCATGTGTGGAACAATGAGCTGATGCCTCTTCCTTGCGCTCCATACTCTTCTCATCTGTGGGCTTTAAACAGCAGAAACACTGGCTTTAACATTAGCAAGCAGCAAAGCAGTCCCCCTCTTTCTTTTAACACAAATACACTCACTCTGATGCTATCGTGTTTACAACACACACACACACAGAAACACAGCTTGAACCTATTAAATCCATTAAAATTTGGTACTGGAAACAAATCTTATAGGGAAAAAAAATCATGATACCTGGTTTTGCTGCAACTGTTCCACCCTTTTCTGTATCATCTGAAAGACTGCCTCACGCTGGTTGCGGTCTAGCTGTACTCTCCAACAGGTAGTTGTATACATCCCCGCTGTATCTGCCTAAAATATTGCTGAGAATTGCTCTCTTTGTGTCGGCCACAGTGGGGGAATCACTGTCATTTGGTCCCATTTTGTCATTTGTTTTGTTCTATCATGTTCTTCAGTGGCACGATGAGAGACACTGTGGGCCTCTTCTCTTCACACAAGACAGTGGTAGCTGTCTTTAAAGGATTCAGCAGCTTTACAAGGTCTTCGGCAATGTCGCAGGTATCCAGTGTGTCAATGTTTTGGGCATTTTGTCTTATTTCTGCACTGGTGAGCACTGCTGCTATAGCAGCTTGCTGCTCCAGGTAACGAACCAGAATATCCAATGATGAATTTTATCGCGTGGTGACGTCCATTATTAATTTGTGTGGTGGCAGTTGTAGAAGACGTCAGTACCACAGCAGCTGTCGAACTCCGGTGAAAAAAAGCAGTTACACGTCTCACCCGCCCGAGCAAACGAGCGACACAAGCAACACCGAGGCCAGCCTGTGTAGCAAGATTTATTGTGTGTGTGAAGCACTTGATGTGCGGCTCAAATCCTGCCTCGCGCACAGCCAGATCCGTATTACGCGCATTGTCTATTACAATAGCGATGCAATGGTTTGGCTTTTTAAGACCCCACTCTGTGACAGCTTCTTGTAAAGCGCAGCTTTTAGTAACGAGCTGTGGTTGTTTTCTAAATGCTTTTGCATAGTGCTTGTGTTAGCAGAGGTGTATGGTATTAATTTTTTACAGTGTTTGCAAATTGTCTTTGTCTTGTCTGTCATTTTTTCGCCGTTTCTTATTTCCACGAGGAATCCAAAATGTTGCCACACCAACGATTTAAATGTCGCGGGCGCATCTTCTATCCTTACTTCTCCCTCACACTCCATCATGCCAATAACGCAAGGATAACGTCACGTTGTCGCGAGACCAGTCGCATCTCGCGAGACAAATCAGATCTGATCTCGTCTCACTCCTAATAGAAGCCAAAGTTACATTTTTATAACAATGTGAATGATGACCCAAATGCCTAATTTCTTACCATTATCAATTTCTCTTCCTCTCAGGGATAAATATCGTTTCTATGCGTGTTTGCTGCGAGCACGCTTTGATGAGAACAAGCATGAGAAGGACATGGTGAAGGCCACTCTTATGCTGAAGGCAGGTGAGGAGGAGTTCTGGGCCAATCAGCACCCGCAGCCCTACCTGTTCCCAGACTCTCCTGGAGGAACTTCTTATGAAAGATATGAGTGCTACAAGGTTAGTGGAGAACTACTAATCATATAATATGCTGCTGTCTTATTGTCATTTCATGTTTATCACACATACAGACTTTTGCAAGCATTTAATGATATTTTTCATGTAGAGGTTGTGTGTGTGAACAGGTCCCTTTGTCAAAATTATGATAATGTCTCTCATGTCTCTAATGGCTGTTTTATGACTTACGAAAAGCTGTAATAAACTTTTGTGTACTGGGGCTGTGTTTTGGCAAAGGCCTCATGATACAATACATAGGTCACAATGTGATATATCACGATACATTGCAATCTGATACATATTGCAATATACTTCAATACTTTTATTTTAAAACCAATAATGTAAACAAGGATCAAAAATACAAATTGCTGTATACCACCTGCGACTGTATGTATACAATGGGCGACTGTTAGCTTTGACAGCAAGTCAGCTACATGGAGATGAAGGAGGTTGTTTGATGCACAGTCATTTCAATATCAATACACTGTCACGAAAACATTATTGCTATAATTAGCGGTATTTGTATTTTGCACACCCTATTGTGTACATGCGACATATGAAAAAAACCATAAGATTAGTAGTTGCAGTACTTAAAAGGTCAATATCACATCATTTTGTGCATTTAAGATAATCACAGATTCATGAATGAGGTGATGCAGTTACTCCAAACTCATTTAGTTGTAAATCCTAATTATCTACAGTCAGGCTGCAACTAACAAGTATTTTTCAATCAACTAATCTATCAACTATCTTACCAACTTAATCCATTGCTTATTTTTTTATTAGTCAGTAATCCTTTGGTTAACTTCCCAATATGTAATAACCTTGACTTTTGTCATTAATACTTTAGCATTTTAACTTTTTTCATTAAAAAAATTAATAAAAACAAATCCTGACAAAAAATAAAGTGACAGAAAATTGTGACAGCTTTACTACGGATGAGTTTCAACAGAATTAGTACCCTAATCTAGTTTGTTCAACGATTATACCAAACTGGACAGACACAGAAATAAGTTTTCCTCTGAGCGAATAAAGAAATAAGTTAACATATTATTGGAGCAGTTATAGATTTTCTGCCTATGACTTTGGATCTTTTTCAGCAAACTAGTCTTGTCAAAAATATCTATATTTCGATAAATATCGATACTGAAATATATGAAATGGTACCAATACTTATTTTCCGAAGTATCGATACACTGATAGCAGTCTAGCTTTGTCGCTTCACTCTCCCTTCTCGCCAACAGCGAGTTGACGCACAGCACACGTGACCGCAGCGCCCGTCTCGTCTCATTCGCTCAGGTTAAATAGCATTAGTGAGTAAGATGCGAGTACAAGTCCGTGCAAAGTCGGTACTTTGGTTGCGAAAGAACACAGCAGAAGACTGTCTGCAACTATTTTAGAATTGAGGCAAATGAACACGGAAAGGCAAAAGACACAAGCACGCCAATATGCAAGCGTTATTACAAAGCAGTGCTAACACCACTAATTTAGCAAAGCACCTGAAAGACAGACACCCGGACCTATATAAAGAGTTTCGAGAGTTTGGTAACTGCTCTGATTTTAACATTACTGAAATATTAACCAAGATGGCCGATTATTGTTGCTGATATGAGTGTCCTCATGTCATTCCAGTGAGGTTTGTTTTCGCATGTGATGCACCTTTGCGCATCCGTGTTTACTATAGCGCTCCATTTATGTGCGTTAATCAATGAATACACGTGAATCCAAAATTAAAATGTTTTATCATATACATGTTAATGTATTAACCAACATTAATGAACAATGAGCAATTGTTTTAAAATTTATTAAACTTTTATAACATTAGTTAATAAAAATACAATGGTACATGTTAGCAAATGAAAAATATTAACATGTTTTATTTTTTCATTGTTAATTCATGTGTTATTGTTAACAAATATCTATTACCATTAACTTAAGAAGATTTTAAATAAAAAAAAATCTAAAATTTTACAACCTTAACATTGTGACATTTTTCCCCATGGTATCGAAAATGCTATCGAATATCGATATTTTTCAAGGTATTGTATTGAAGTTAGAAATACCAGTATTGTGACAACACTACTGCAAACTGCATCAGTTTTAACAGAATTTCAGTGCTGGTGTGTGAATCGTAGCGTGATAGATCAAAGATGGAAAGTCATTGTTTGAACAGCATGTGTGGTACATGTGAACAGCATGTGTGGTACTGGAAACGGATTTTAAATAATTTTTTTTATTAAAAGGGGTAGTTCGTCCAAAAATGAATTCCATAATTTACCACATTTACACAAATGTGTTTACATGTGTAAAATCAATGAATAGTTTTCTACTTTGTGTTTACATATCGTTTCAGTCTGCATGTAATTAACTCTTTTGAAGCTACAGGATTGCCATATGAGGCACTAGTTTGTTTTACAAGTCGACTTGTGCAAACTTCGTGTTTTCTGACTCATGAGCTCATCACGGCCTCTTGTTGATTGTCTTGCATACACACAGTGTTGTCATAAACAATATTTTGAGATATTAAACTCATTCCTTTATCCCATTCCCCTGTGATTTATGTATCACAAAAAAACATTTGTTATCATTTGGGTATGTTTTACAGCCCTAGTGTCGCCTGTCTGTCTGTCTAGATTGTCATATCTAGTCATTCATGTCCACACTTCTCTCACACTTATCTTTAGGTCCCTGAATGGTGTCTGGATCATTGGCACCCCTCAGAGAAGGCCATGTATCCTGATTACTTTACTAAGAGAGAGCAGTGGAAAAAGCTGAGGGCTCAGAGCTGGGACAGAGAGGTATTCGTGTATCAAACTGGATGCTCTGATATCATGACTGATCATTTTTTAAACTGAGAACAATATCCTGACTCTTTGCCTTTTTAAGTAAATGCAGTGCTTGCAAGGCAGTGTTGAATAGTGCTTTTTTTTTATTTATACTTGTCTAAAAGATAATTGTCCTCACTTTAAGTAGATCTTTTTAGTAGCTTTGCTAGAAACACAAAATGGCTACTGCAAAATATAATTTTGTCAATGCCAGCTATCAACACCATTTTTGACTGTGGTGACAATTTATGAACACACCAATCCCATATCAATACTAGAACCTATACTGATATTTTCGTCAGTGATTTCAAAGTCAGTAAAGTGGGATTGTTATATTAGTGAATGGATAATCACATCACGTTATTCTTGTGTGTAGGTCCAGCAACTGCAGGCTGAAACCCCTGCTGATGGCCCCAAATCTGAGGCCCTGCCACCTGCCCGCAAGGAGGGTGATCTCCCACCCCTTTGGTGGCAGTTTGTCACTCGTCCCAGAGAGCGCCCCATGTAAGGCCCTATGTGTCAGAATGCATCTCTGTGATGTTTGGCAAATGTACACTTGAGTTCTATGAGTTCAGCCCTTATTAATATAATAAAGTATTATGTGAATTACAAAACTGATGTGAACTTTCTAGTATCTTTCTTGTATAGGTGATTATCTGAACTATTATTGTGAATTCCTATTTGGACTTTGGGGCCAGAAACATGCTGTATGCAAGTACACCAAGGAGTTGCAGGAGAGCTGAGAACTAGGGCTAGTAATGTTAAATCTAAAAATTATAATAGATATTAAAATAGCATTGCTATATGCTTATTGTAGTACGAACATTCATAATATTCTGATGTATTTTGCAGCCCTACTGAAAACACATGTCCCATTTTGATGCATTTTTAGAACAGTATGAAATTAAGCTGGGGGAACTAAAATTATTCATGTTTGCATAATGTTTTGAACTTTCAACTACACAGAATATTTGATACCTGTGTCTTTATTCATAAACTCTATAGTCCGTTTCATTGTCAGTTGACAAGTTATTAAATTAGGATAAAGACTAAAAAATAATAGAAAATACAGACCCAAAACATTCAATAACTATTTTATGTATACAGCATAGTAATACAGGAAAAACATACAGAAAGTGATTTTATAACTTTTCAACTCTCAAACTAGTTAAACTATAGCACTTTGAACAAAAACCTAAATTATACTAGATGTCAGCCTTTACAATAAAAAATTATGTTAGAACTAAAGGTTTTTACATAGACCATTTTAAACATTTTATATAGATGGGGATTACGTATGAAATTATAGCATCATATGCAAGTAAGCATCCGCTAATTTACGAATTTCACAATTTCACACATTTGTATTAAGACAGTATTGTAACAGTACTAAAGCTGGTCAATTGGTCAACTGGTCAACTGAGAGGAAATTATTCTAAACACTTATCTTGTCGCAAAACTGTACATTTGGATTTGATAATGGTTTCACACAGTATGACTAAATCATACATTATATTGGTGTACAGTGTTCAAAAACACAAATAGTTACAAATAGTTTGTGCTTTCCCTAAATGACTCTACAAACTGTAGAGCTGTTTTAGCCAGGTCTGATTTCTCGTCATTGCCCTCAGTGGACGCGTTGATCTCAGATGGATTATTAACATTGAATCTGAACGGCAACAAAATACCAGCAACGAAAAGAAACAAAGAATCGTGTTGTAGAGAATGTGATTTTTACAAACATTCATACACACTGAACATGGTTTTTCCTCACTCAAAGTTGCTCAAGTAAATCTGAACAAGAAAAGTAAGGTAATGGATAGGTATACATATTGAAGAAAGATAATAGGCAAATTACATATTGAAGTTACAAAAGGAAAACAAATGCTAACACAGAATGCTCTGGGTGAAAAACAGCAGAACCCTTTGAAATGATTTAGGACTCAGTCATACGCCTTACAAAAGCTATCCGACCGCTCTCTGATGTTTATGACAGGGCTGACGGTTAATGTTGCTGAATTTTACATGAGAATGCAATACTTAAACAGCATTCGCATTCTCATTGCTGGATATAGACCGTACAATAACATATATGCAGATAAGAATATTGTCACATTCGGGTAATCATGTCAAGATTTATTCAACTGTGTATTACACATCCTGGAAAATATGTCAAAATTACCCTTTGTAAATACTATGCCATTTTAACATGGTAAACATGTACACTAATATTATGTGCCATGCTTAAAATATACATGTTTGGGCAGCACACCAACTGTTTACTGCTGTCTTTGTAATCAACTCAGTATTGATAGTGTACTGCTTATTATTCTACACTACTTCTAGTCTTCTACTTGCATTAGCATGTAGCTGCACTATGAACCCTAAACCAAGACTTCAAAGAGAAAATACATTCAAGAATATGGAAACTGCCAGGAAGTGAGTGTGTGCTTGTGCTGACTAATCTAGTTCTGTAATAAAATAATATACAAAATAATCTTAGAAAGCTTATCTAGTAAAGATTATAAGCAGAGAGTGCTGAAGTGACAAATAAATTAAATCTGTGGGTTCCTTTTTTTTACCCCTGTCAATATGTACATTTTCATACAAATAGATAAAATTGTACTTTTTTCTGCTAATGTTTAAAGTATATTCAAGCAGGAAATCAATAATTGAAAGTATTATAACATGACATTGGTGTTTTAACTTAGTAACAATCTAAACATTTAGTTTTCATAAGTTAAGTTTACAATGAATTACATCTAAATCAACTCAAGTTACAGAGGTTTAGTTACTGAAGTTACTTAAGTTGCATGGTTGTGTTTTACTTTTAAAGAATATAAATGTTAAAACTATAGCAGAACATAAAAGCGCTGGGACGCAAATATAATACAATATAAAACTGTGTCAACATCTTGTGACATTAGGACTCAACACCACATCAGGAACTGAATCTGGGATAAATCTGATCACCACCCACAGTTAGTGGTCTTGACCGCTTTTCTGTAGTTTGTCACCAGTAAAACAGAAGAGTGTCCACCCAAGTCCACCCTCTATTAGGGCTTATTACCAATCTTAATACAGTCTTTATACGTTATTTAGGACTCCTGCTGCTCTATTATGCAATTCGTGGTGCAGAGCGATCGCTGGTCATGGTCTTTTTTAGCTTTACTCCCCTGCGGATTGCCAAAAGCATGGTGTCACACTGTGGATCAGAGTCCAAGTCTTCTGGATCTTCTTCAAGTCCGCATGATCCTCCAGGTGAACCTTGTGGTCCAGGTGGCAGTGGAGGGTTAGTGGAGGCCTGCCCACTCCAGGATGCCACAGGCAGGATTCTCACACGCTCGCTGTCCTTTCCCAGACTCTGCGAGTCAGGGCTGGCTGGCTCCTCTCCCTCTTCACTGCTGCCCCCTAGTGGGCTAAGAAAGCCACCTGGTAGATCAGGCACAGTGGGTGTCTTCACTGGGATGACTGGGGTTTTGATGGGAATGGGACCCATGCCCATGGTGGCTCTACGGACAGAGGGTTTGGTAGAGGGTGTACGACGAATTGTGGCCACTCCGGGCGTGACAATGACAGGGCCGGGTGTGGAGGGAAGACCGGCTGTGGAGGCTGGACGCTTGGCCTGAAACATTTTGCGGTAGGACTGGCTGATGTCACTGTTGCGTGGGATAGTTGATGACTTGTCAAAGTCCTGCTGGTCCTCCTCTGGTTCTCCGCTCACCGAAAAATAGTCGTAGTCAGATACTTAAAAAGAATAACAACAAATTATTATATAAAAACTAAATTATTAATAAGTAAAGCTGTTATGCCCTCAAAAAACACGCTATTATATTTTGACAAGTACTATTGACTTTGTTTCTAAATTGCGATCTCATCTACTTCTAACCATATTTGGAACACATGACTCGAAAGCCAGATCAAAAGGGGGTACATATGTTTGGAGGTTAGCTGTCACAATTAGACACACAATTGATCTTAATGTTATGGTCAACTAAAACTTTTGCATCAAAACTTCTAAAGATGACAACAAACACCTTGAGAAGGAATGGTATCCTCTGAGCAGCAGGGTGTTGTTGTTTGAGTGCTGTAGCCACTGGAACACTGCAGAGAGTCTCTGCTGGAGCGCTGAGTGTCCAGCTGCAGGCCGCGGCTCAGAGCCAGTGCCAG
Organism: Botia almorhae; assembly: GCA_036877575.1. Taxonomy (NCBI): domain Eukaryota; kingdom Metazoa; phylum Chordata; class Actinopteri; order Cypriniformes; family Botiidae; genus Botia; species Botia almorhae. The sequence goes on along the minus strand of JAZGTJ010005313.1, from coordinate 3,233 downwards.
CTCCTCATGGGTTTTCATATCTTCCATCTACAAAAACACAAGCATCAAAGAACTGTAAACACAAGTGCTGTGTCATGGTATGCAACAAAAAACATTCCTAAAAATAAAGGTTCCTAAAAGGCTGTGTGGTTCCACATAGAACCTTTAACATCTATTGAAACTTTCTGCACAAAAGGTAGGTCTTTGTAGTGAAAAATGTTCTGGTTATTTTAGAACTAGTTATTTTAGGAACCTTTAAATAACAGGTTTTTGGGAAACCAAAAATGTTAATGTCTTATGACATTGCTAAAACTTTTTTGAGCACCCGTATTTTAACGAGTGAAATCACCAGTAATGGATCTACTTGACATGAACCTGTGGCCTTGTGGCTTTTACTTACATGCATTAATGTGAGCTCCCACATGTATTGAAAGAAACAATTAAAATGAAAGGTTGTCAAAAGGCTAATAAAATCTGAAGTTTGTTTAGCTTTTAATGAATTAACTTTACACTATTAACTTTACACACTAATGAATTACACTATTAAATGCATATACATGTCTATGTAAGTGTCTCACCTTTGGCACTGCAGTCATGCTCTTGGCTCCCTGAGAGTCCTCAGGAGAATGTCCTGTGATTGGCTGAGAGGAAAGGACTGTCCCATTTGAACTGCCGTTTATGTCCACCACTTCCTTTGGCTCCTTTTTTCTCCTCAATGTGTTCACCATGGGCTGATCATAAGGACCTGGTTTAGCCCAGTCCTGTAACCAGAACACCAGACTCAATAACCATTTACTGGGGTGGCGTGCACATGTTATTCCAACACTGGCCACTTAGTGGAAGTAGTGGATCATTTTCACCATAAACCTGACTATTACCAGTTTAAATCTAATACTCTTTACAGTGTAGTCTCTCTCTGTATTTAAAATATTTTTTATATTTTTTTAAATATTAAAATATATATTTTTAAATATTTTATATTTTCTGATAGCAAACTTATAGAATAAACTTATATACTTAGAATAGCTTATTTAAAAATTAAAGAATAGCTTATTTAAAAAAATTACAGCTTTATGTTTAAATATTAACATCAAATTTTGACATCAGTTTGATGTCTTTTTCTAGGTGCAAAATAAAAATGAAACTTATTCTGCTGAGGTCTTTAGATAAGTCTGGCAATGACAGATCCACATAGTGAATGTGTCACTTATAATGAATGAGGGATAAACTGAGGAACATAAAATGGTGTGACAGTGAAGAAGTGGATGGACAAACCTTCCAGCTGGGGACTTTGGAGGAAGGGATCATGCCTGAGCCCAGAGTGCAATAGTGTGGGTAATTGGGCAGGAGGGCTGAGCCCGGGCGTGACCATGAGCGCAGCGTGGAGGAAGAGGAGGAGGAGGAAGAGGAAATAGAGGAGGGAGGGGGAAACAAAGGGAACGCCCCTCCCATACCCCCTCTGCTTAGGTACGACGACTCTCCCAGCCCGTAATGATCGTAGCCATTTGATAACTGAGCACATGCAGGGGGCAGATGGGACATGGACATAAAAACACATAAAAATGGGTAAAATTAATGAATGAAAACAGGCTAAAGAAGATGAACAAACAGCTGTGGATGGTGGTTTATAAACCCAAATAAACAAAATAACTATTTGCAGATGAATGAAAGGAATCAACTATTGAAAAACATTCAGAAACTAAATCAGTGGCACATGGGTGTAATTACTCTCCACTAACACAACAATGGGCACCATATGTAAATTCCCGAACCCAGGATTCCACTCCAGAAAGCCACCATCCTGATTTTAGTTCGTTCCCTGCTCTTACTCACCTGCCTGCAAGACCTTGATTAGCTTGCTTAGGTGTGTTTGATTAGGCTTGGAGCTAAACTATGCAGGACAGTAGCCCTATAGCAGTGGATTTCAAAAGCCCTGTCTTAACCTACTAAGAAGAATATATTAAAGAAGCACCAGATGAACAGTCCGATCCCTAACGGAAGTGGACTTACTCGAGGAAGAGGAGAATTTGAGGGAATATAGCATATGTGACCTGGTACTCATTGGTGTTTTGGGGCCAATGGGGTTTCACCTTTTCTGAACAGTTGGCGGCTCCACCTGAGCCAATGGAAGTGGGAGAACTGCACTCGCTGATTGATTGACAGGTCTCAGAGGCATCCGAGGAGGCAGAGCTGGAGGTAGTCTAAGACATGCATGACAGATGGAAGACAGACAGAACAAGAGTACAAACAACAACATTCACAACCAGACAGAAAACCACACATGGAAGAAAGTACATAAACACACAAACACGCGTGCACGCGCACAGAACCAGAGCAGGACATATAGCAAAAGGAGGCCACAGCACAAGGTCAACATGTTTGAAAACATGAAGAGAAAGAAAGAGAAGCAAATAAAGCAGGATGTTAGGAGGCTGTAAAATAAATCAAAACAACACAAAAACCACACAGAAAGTTTTAGAGGTTTCAGTGGAGTTAGTATGCCAAATCGATAGCACAAAAAGCAGTGACACCATTTTCATTTAGCTTTCACTAATTCAAGTCTGTCAGATACTTGGACTGGTAAAAAGTGACAAACCAACAGACAACTTGACAGTGAGAGCATGCGAGGGGCACAAAGCCACAAAGACAGGCAGCTGCTTAACCACCAAAGTTCTTTCGAATTGAACAGGGTAGCCATGGATGTGGAAGCTCGGAGACCACTCTAGGACCTAATTTAGGGGGGAATTCTCGATTTTGAACGATGACATCACTAGCAAAGCACTGCAAACCTCAAATCCCTTCTCCACTCAGTCCGGATACAACCTTGCCAAGCAGAGTTGCGGTCAACATTTCAAATGTTTTAGTTAGGGTGAACTTGAAGTCTTCCCACTGTTTTGAAACTATAGTTTCTTTGGGAGTTTTGTCAGGCACCTATAAGACTGCTCCAACTGCCAGCAGACTGGCAACATTTTCCACACTTATGGGAAATTGCAGGGCATTTTCATAGAGGAGACAATTAATTTTGACCCACTAGGATCAGTAAGCCAGGGATTATGGGAAAGTGGGGAGATTCAGAATGACAAAGTCATGTGTATTCAGATAGACAAAAAGGCAAAACAGCTAATTTGCAGTGAAAACAGGAACTAAATATTGCTAAAAGACAATATTAATATATAATAAAAGTTTAATAATAATAACAAATTTTCCTCCTGTCATTTACTTCCTCTGTGCTTCTTTTCTGCTATATATACTTT